>JAIZAY010000148.1:0-98765 GCA_029531755.1 Holothuria leucospilota
TTTTTCTAGATTTTATAATGTAAAAAGATATACTACGTTTAACGACGAGCTATACAATAAGGAGAGTTAGTAGATATTTTATTTCACGAAGGACTTCACAAACAGAAAGAAAAAGTAAGGTAAGCACAAGACCGTGATGCTGTTTGACTTTGATGAACAGATTCATAGTGTGGTCCTTTTTTTCCAATTTTATAAAACCCCGTTTGTAGCACACAGTAGCAACTTGCCCGAAAGGGCGGGGGGGGGGGTATATTATATATGGGGGGGTATAGGATGTGTATCGTTCTCACCTTCACTTGTTCATGAATTATGGGCCCCTATTTCTTTCGGGGCAATACTCTAAAACTTTTTTGCCGGACCCTAACCATTTCTGCTTCCGGCATTCACCCCTACCCTTGTCCCCCTACTTATGAAATACTGGCAACACTGTTCCTCTGTTTTACATGCCGATTGGCACTTTGACATTTTACTTGCACCCTCTGACCATCTATAATTAGGTCTCTAGCTGCTGGAAGACCAGTAAGGGACTGAGGAATCTGCTGGATTGAACAAAAAATTATCACCAAAGGGTAGACACTTTCGTTCAGCAAATTTATAAATTTGCGATAAGCTTTGTGCCTTTAATTTGCCCTTATTCTTGACCAATCAATCAAGTTCTTGGGCTAACGTTTGTAAACCACCCCAAAACAGCCATAATTGCCTTTTTTTTTTAATGGCTTTGTTTTGTTTGGCCCCCTATCTTTCCACTTCTTATACACTCCGTCACCAGACTACAAGTAGGGCACGATCGTCTCAACCCCTTATTAATTTGTCTACATTCATGATATCCTTACACGACAATACAGAGCTGGCCTTCCATTGGACAACACCCTGACTTCAAGTTTTTAAAACATTTAGGAGATAAACAAATTATGTCTCTAGACTACAAAATTATAAACAGGTTGCATTGCAAAGAAGAAAATTAAAAAGTTTGTTACATATAACAATCTAGCGGCTTAATTTTCGTTACATACAGTTTTTTTCCTCCCGATCAGTAAATACCTTCACATTAAAGCTTCTAGTTATGATTTTTTCGGTACTTGTGTAATAATTTTTGGTTTATTTACGATTCACTCCTAAAATTGTTGATGAACCACAAGGATTTAGGATTTCAGAAAAAAAAACTTTATTTGTGGTTTTGTTTTTGTTTTTTTTTTTTTTTTTTGGGGGGTAAGTTTATCTGTAACTAAAAAATTTCCGTATTCGATGACATTTTAAAATTTTGCGTGCCAATTTTCTGTTATAAAAGTACTTGTGATGTTGTCAACCTTCTAGTTTAATTTCTTTTAAAGTTTTTAAAGTGAAATAATTTTAACTGATCTTCTTACAAATTGATTTGCTTAAATGACGTTCCCTACCCCATCAAATCTTTAGCAAGCAATTACAGATTTTGCTTTCTTTTTTCTTCTCCCATTCTAGGATTCTTGCAAGTACTACTCAATCGTAATGTATGCAATGACGCGCTAACTCTATTTAGACATTTTGCCATGCTCTAATCTCACATCTTTAACGCCATAATGGGTACTTGGTACTTTCGGATATAAACCTAGCACTGAACAATATTACAATGTAAGCAGATCTTTCATGTTTAACTTTCCTTGTGAGATATAATCCACGAACAGACAAACAGAGCCCACCTAAGACCCACCTCAGTTAGGGCTGAGGAAAGAAAAGTTTCAAATTGGGTGACCGGTATCTGCAAATTTGCTGTGAAAAACGACTTTTCTGGTTCCCACTGTGCTAAAGAAGACTACAAAACTCCTATTACTTTCGTGATGATGAAACGATCTGTAACGGGAGGGGGGGGGGGCGGGGGTCCGGCGGGGGGGGGGGTGGTTTTTATGGGGTGGTAGAATGTCCCACCTCGGTTGGTTTAGAGGGGTGGTCGGTAAGTAGTTAGCTAGTTGCACGGTCACATTATAATTTTAAAAAATAAATGTTCAGGTATATAAATCTTTCGAAACTCTTCTAATTTCCCTTAAAAGTGTCTTTCTTGATTTTGTTCTGATGTAAATATTGAATATGAAAGGTAAACCAAGACGTTGTTTTTGAATGAATGTAATAATTTATTAAAAAAATCTGCCACATGATTAAAAAGAGCCATTCATGAATTAGGATACGGGGATATTTCCAATCGGGGTGGACTGTTTTTTTCCTTCAAGTGTTTATGTTAAATTATTTAACTCTTTGAACCAAGAATTGATTGTTCCTGGAAACAAACACTTTTCAACTCAAAATGATGCTAATGATGCTAACTTTTGAAGAAATTTTCCAGAATTTAGTCAATAAGAGCGCGCCAAATTCAGCCAATGAGAACGCTACATATTCAGCCAATGAGAGAGCTCCATATTCAGCCAATGAAAAACCTCCATATCCAGCCAATGAGAGAGTTAATAACAACAGGATTTTGAATGAAATGTACTCTCCTGCAGTAAGTGAACTTTCAGACTTCATTTGTGTATTAAAACTAGGAAAGGGGTATCTAACACGATGTCTTGGGGGGGGGGGGCGCCAATTATGCTACTGTATGATGCTTATTCATAAAGACTGGAACACTGGCACATCTAATTAAAACAACTCTAGTGAATTTGAAAGGAAAATTAACATTAATTAGGGAATAAAGTCAATGGTGCCCATGTCTCTATATTAGATTCGAACAGGCTATGACGTCACGCATATGGGCTGAGAGACCCGAGGCGCAGCCGGGGGTCTCTCAGCCATAAATCATGAATAATCATGAATTATTCTCCCAAGCTGCCTAAAGTTTTGCAGGTGTCGCGACACGAAATTAACTCTGAAATCGAGTATTAGCCGCATGCTAGCTACGGACACGTGGTGTACATACGGACCTATACCATATAGCAGTATTAATACGTTCCGTGTGGCGTACGTATATCTGCATTACTAGCTTTGCTTAACCAACTGAGCTGTGTGTCATATTTTATACAAGGAAACTTGTTCTCTTTTCCACTGAGCATTTTTTGGATTTATTTAGATAGAGAGCTCATATTTGAACATGGAGGATTTTTCTGATTCAATTTTACTTATGACGGAATTTGGTAGGATACAGAAGTTTGGCAGTTCACGACGCCAAAGTCGATCTGAAATTTACATGTTACAGTAGAGAACATACCAGCTTGGGGATTCTGTAGTTTTGATGCTGGTGTGACGTTCGACCTTACAACGCTTGGGCTTTATTACGTTGGTTGAAAATCGAATTAGGATGACGTTAGCGTACCCCGTTACGTTGTTTTCAAACCGTTGTGAAACGAAAAGACTCAATGGCAGTTGATCATGAGGATTGCCATTTGCATATTGCAAGCCAAAGCAATCGGAACATAAATTTAAAAAGCACATGTCACTTGTGCCCCCCCCAGCCGATAACGGAGGAGGGTGTCTCTCTCCAACCGTAACCAGATAATGAAAATTAAAGTTTGAATGATTGTGGCATCTTTTGCCCTCCTGAACAATTATCGAATAGCCTAACGTAACTGTTCTTCCGATCGAACCGGTTTGTGTGGCTTAGGCCGCCCTACATTTAGAAATAGTTATGGGATAGGCCTATTTATAAACGTGAGGTTGAACAGTCACACCTGAAATCCCTCTGGATGGTTTTTTTTTGTTGGTGCTTTCTCTAAAATTTTAGTGCACCCAGAATACTTGGGCCCAACGTTATCCTTTTTCGAACTGAAAGAATGACCCTTTTTTGAGGTTTTAGTGTGAGTCATTAGGGTCTTCTTCTTTGCCTAATTATCAGTAGGCCTACTTAGCCTAGGGTTGCAGGAAGGTGTTTTTTTAGGGTTGTGCATGGCCAAGGGTGCTTTTGATGACAATAATTATTCAGATCGTCCTTCACGCAATGAGTGGTGAGTATACTAGCCTAATAGGCCTCAATGAAATTCAAGGATCATTTTAGGCTCTAGCCTAACTAGTTTGTAATCTTCCTCCTGGATGACATTCATCAGTATCAAGATTCACCGTCAGTAATCAAAACTGAGACCAAAAAAAATTTGGCAAAATTACTTGTTATTTATCTTTTTTTCGTTCTGATCCTGGTTTTTTCACACTTTTCTTGAGTCCAGGAGAAAGGTCTTACTTAGGAGTTAAGAAGTGCTGTATAATTCCTTCTTATCAAACAATGTACCAAAAACAAGCAGACGTTATGTTTTTGACCACACCTTTACTACGATTTTTTTTTTTTTTTTATCCTGGGAGGCATGCTCACGGTGACTATTCCCCTGCAGCTAGTTTTTGAAAAAAAGCAAGGAAATAAGGAAACAAATGCCGCCTGTAGGAGCTGATTATTTGCCTAAACATGCACATATGCATTCATTAGCTCAACTATGTCAAAGCTAAGCGCATATTTAGATTATCAATGGAATGATAACAGTGAAAGGAACAAAAAACAAATTGCAATATTGGTTGTTCTTTTTTATTTACTTTTTGTCTTTTTTTCGTACCATTGTACCTAGTATTTCGTTTCGTTCTTATACCAATGAGGTCCAATGGCTCCTCTCAGTACATGGCATGCTGTGTCTACCTAGTCCAAACATATGTTGATCGCCCCCAACACTTGCGTCTCCATACACCCTATATATGTCTCTACACTTGGATTAGAACATGAGTAACTCTATGGGGCGTCGTCACGGCGTCTCACGGGGGTGGGGGGGCGGGGTGGGGGGGGAGGGTCGGGGTGTGCAAACGACCCCCTACTTTTGTAGCTTTTTTTCAGAAAACCCGTATTAAAGAATTGTAACCAAAAATCGAAATAGGCTTCTTCTGACATTGCATAAGTATAAAATCTTCTTTTAATATCGTTGAATGGTCAATTTCGTTTGCAATTACAGATATCGAAAAGTCCCCCAAATTACTGATTTATTCCATTACCATTTTGTGAATGGAATAAATGGACACGCCTACCAGTATTTTGTTAGGTCTTTAGTGAAGGAGAAAGCGTTTGAAAGTAAAAAAGCAAAATTAGGTAAAAATTCACCATTGTGCCACAAAACTTACTGTTCTGTTCTATAGGTATGCCTGATAACTTAAAGGTTGTGTGACATGAAAATAAACATCTATAGTTGGATATTTGATGTAAAAAAGCATTTTAAAGTTTTTAAAAATCCAAAAAAAAAATAGCACGCAAAATTTTCATTTTAAAATCCATCAAAATAATATTGACCATTTTTTACAGGGAAATTTCTATAATCACACTTGTATAATGAATAAACATTGAGCTAAATATGCAAATATGTGACATCTGAAAGAGGGACATACCATATATGGCACATGTTAGCCTTTGTTTTTTTCAACCTTAATTTCAAGGACCACTGGTAGCATTTTTGGTTATATTCCCTGAGGGGTTTATTATAAAACTTAAAAATTTTTTCCTTGAAAAATATTGATATCACTCACCAAACTAGTAATCTATGTGATCAGTAATTAAGAGATAATTTATATAGGGATAACAAAAGAGAATCCATAACACTGTGCAACAGACTCCGACATCATTATTTTTGCATAGGCACAATAGTTTCTTCAGAAACCATCAAACTTTTGAAGACGTATATTTATTTTGAGAACAGTGAAAGATTTTGAAATAATTCCAAATGATCACTTTGATTGGAGGCCCACTAAATTCTACTTAAGTGACAAGTGAAACAGCTCTTTTGGTGGCATATGTCAACACAAACCTGTAAGCAAATTTAAAAAGGTGCTATTCATTGCAGCATTATTGAACGTATTCTTCTTTACTTTCTTTGCACTGCAGACTTCAATTGGCTTAAAACTTTTCTGTGATTTGTTATTTGAGGTTAGCTATTTTTACCCCCTTAATCTTGAATATTCCTTTATATTCCACGAGCTTCAGGGAATCCTTGCCACTGGATCCTATCAGTTGTTTCCCTTGACCGAGCCCATGGTTCCCATGATAGGCCCCCAACTTTAAAAGAAAAACGTTCTGGTGCCATTTTCATTTTAAGACTTACAATCTTTCTGTTTGATCCCCATCCATTGGTTCACGTTTTGCTCTTATATGAAATCATATTCTTGGCATTATCAAACATACAATATTGGACGATAATTTCATCGCATTATAGGCATTTGAAATGCCTAACTCCTAAGCGGGCCCCTGGACCCTACGCCGTAGTGCTCACGCTACGCGCAAGAATTGCCACTAATGCTGCAATAACTTCCTTCTTCACACAAAATTAGACGACCCCCCTTTAAAATGTCTGGTGACGCCCATGTAACTGACCAATCAGATGCCAGCATTCTCAAAAAGTATTTATGAATTGTAGATATTATTCAATGACAGTAAGTCAAAACGTTGTACATAATATACACACTTTGGGCAGTACTAAAGTTTTAAACTGCTGGTGACATGAAAAAAAGTTGGATATTTGATGTAAAAAGCATTAAAATTCCATTAACGTCCATCAAATATTGACTATTTTACAGGGCAATGTCTGTTTCATCCTTGTATCCTGAATAAACATGAGTTTAGTATGCAAATATGTCACATCTAAAGAGGGACACACCATATATGGCTAATGTAAGCCTTTCTTTTTCAAACCTTCATTTCAACTTAAGGACATTGGTAGCATTTATTATCCCTTAAGGGGTTTACTATAAAAGTTAAAATTGTTCCCTTTGGAAATATTGATATCACTCACCCGGTGTACCAACCAAACTGTTGAACTAATCTGATCAGTTAATTGCAGAGATAATTTAATAAAGGTGTTAACTACAAAGAATATCTTAACCTTGTGCAACACTCCACATCATTAATTTTGCATAGGCAATGAGTTGCTTCAAAAACCATCAAATTTTGAAGACATATATCTTGAGAACGGTAAGCAATATTTGAAATAATTCCAGCAGATCTTTCATCGGGGGATTTTATTCTTTAACTGACAAGTGAAGCAGCTCTTTTTGGTGGCATGTCACCAGAACTTGAAGTTAACACTTACGTTAGATGAGCAAATCGCCAAGGGTAAGCCTAGGTCTAACAGAATATAAAACTGGATTAGGTCTTTATACTAGGCCAAAGCTTACCATCAGTATTCAGGGACAGTGTTACAAGCTCCAATTACAGCGCTGTTAATAGTATTAGTGAGATGAAAAAAAACGATAATTATAGGATAATTAGAAGAGATCTGTGAACATACCAGTGATACCACTCTCATCTCATCTAGTTTCCTATTGAAACTAGTTCTGTAGTTTGTGGTATGGTGGGTTACTGAACATGAACGAGTTAGGAATACAGGTGGTAGCTATGGTAATATTTGCGGATGATACCAACAATAATAGATAATTCACAATTGAAAGGGTTAATGTTCGTTTTTGCATCTGTAAGATTTAAATGAATTCCTGTGAGCATGTAAGATCGGTATCTATTTTTTGAACCTGGAAATTTGTGAAACAAGGAAGGTCTCTGTTATGAAGGTAAAAACACCATACATCATTATTTTCCATTTATTTTTGTGATGGCAAGTCAACAATGTAGGATGGAGTAAAATCTTTCAGAACACATTAGGAGAAACAGGAGAAAGGTTAAAAATTAGCAGAAATTGGGATAAGAAAGAGTCACGTGAAAACGTGTAGTTTGGTGACTCTGATCTCTCTAATATCCTTTTCATTTTTTCATTTTTAACTTTTTTTTGATAACCTATTTTGTGCATTCTTACTGATTTTCTTTTTATCATGTCTTGTAACTTACCCTTGTTCTAGCACATTTACGTGTGTTTAAAGGATTTAAATTTTATTAAGTTTAAAGTAAAACTTCGTTTATGAGAAGTTACGTGGTTTTATATAAATCACCATGATATACTCTGAAATATTCCTTGTATCGTCTGACAATTTCAAAACCAACAGTTTTAATGTTATGGCTATTTGTTTATTTGTTTCAAAAGATGAAGTCAGTACCTAAATGATTATGATGTAAGTGTGCACCATTCATAAATGTAAGTGTAATTTTTTGTACCTTGTTCGAAGTTTGAATCTTCATCGAAGGCCATCTTGTCATAACTAATGTATTCTACCTTAACCCCATCCCCTCCCTTATTTTAAATTTTAATAAATTCGACGTCGCATTTATATAGGGAACGAAAATGTCACAATTCAGAGCCAAAATGCAAAGGAAAGCTAATTTCTAAATAAAGTGCTAGAGACGGCATCCTCAAACATTATTTAGTCTTGAACATATTACCATTTAAATCATTTTTAAGAAAGTTGCAATTACCGGTCCACACTCAAGTTAAGCTCACTTTGGGTCTGAAATCTTTTTGCTTTCTTTGTATTTTGCTTATTCTTATATAATATTATTGTAATATTTATTTCGATATAAGGTGTTTGCATCTCCATTACAAGTAGAAATTAATTGATAATAAAAAAAAATGACAACTTGTAAAGGGAAATGAGCCGAAGAAAGGAAGGGGGGCTTCTAAATAATGAGAGCTGCGATATCTCGGCAACGGAGCAAAATAAGAAGATGCAATTTTTACTTCAAATCTAGAATTTTCCTATGGCACTTTTTGATACCACGGCATTTACTTGGGACCTGGAAATTTCCATCATCTTTAACATAATTCTTGAATCGTAAGTGTATCCTGTAACTAGCATTGTTAAACAGTACAATGAACAAGACTTTACGGAGTAACACGGTTGGCTTGTACCGACAATTCAATGATATGGCTATGGTTCCAATAAAGAGTGTGTGAGACCTTTTAAGTTGATCAAACAGTGGGAGGTAATGGCAAAAGAGGGATACTTTCGTATTCTGAGAAGGGATTTCTTTGTCCCCATCGATGGTAGTTACGCCACCGCATTAAATGTAATAGCACAGAAGCATATTTCAAGCAAATTTAATCTAGCTTTTTACCAGAATTCTCTTTCTTTACAGAGTTTATTGACATTCACTAAAATAAACATCAGGTAAGATCGTCTGTGAAGATTTTCTTTATCTTAAATTTACAAGGTAAACAGCTTAATTCAAACAGTTCACAAAAAGAGTGATATAGCTATGATTACAATCGATGTTGTATGAAACCTTAAAAGAAGTGTCTAAGCTCAAATCAAGTTTTAATCTCTTAGAGGGGTACTTATTCTAAGCATTCTGCTGAAATTTGCATTGAAAACAGATGTGCGGTTTTCAAGACATTAGCAGTTAAAGTTGTCAGATTTTCAACCCAATTGAACTTCAAGCAAGCACATATGACGTCATAGCCTCACATTAATGAGCAGTCTTTTGGTTTACTTAAAACTTGACAACCGATTTTCTCTTTCACAATCCCATGTTATTGGAATGTGATTGCATATGAGGAATGGGAATTTTAAACACTTTATTTTCCTCATGGCGAGGTCCTATCCTTATTAACTTCAAGGTCGCCACAACAGACTGAAAAAGGTAACAAAGCAAATCTCATCAATGTGAGGGAGTGATATAACCCCTGTTTCCCTCAAACTCACTTTGGGTCACAAATGTAGTCACTTCATTTGCTGATATCTCGAAGACTACATGTCCGATTTAAATTAAAGTTTCACCAAATTGTGTACATTTAGTTCCTCTTTTATATATGAAAATTATTGTTTTGCTTACACCCTCCCTTTAACTTGACCAAAAGAGTAGAAGGTTATCACAAGAAAGGAATTCTGAAAGTAGGCCTTTTTTCGCCCATACCTGCCAGTTACGTCACTGCATTAAGTACGATTATTATATCAAAGAGACATATTGCTAGCAAATTCAAACTATTTTTTTATTTCAGGATACTCTAATTTCTTCAGTTGTTTACAGGGTTAGTTGGTATCCACTAAAATGAATCATCAATGAAGTTTGATCGTAGGTGAGTTTTTTTTTTTTTAAATTCACAAGGAAATCTAATTCAAACCGTTTACAAGAGTAGTAGTGCATGGGGGGGAGGGGGGCTAAATGGTTGCTAAGCAGAATGCCACGATTTATTAAATAACATTCGCTTTTAGTGGAGGTTGTATTTTTGGATATTAGCTGCTTACCGATCCTTTATACATTTCTTCTGTCCAGCTTTTCCTTGTTTCGGCACCTTTTGACAGCTGAAAATATATGCAGAACCGTTTTGATACAAATAATTATTAAGTTAGATAACGAGCTTAGATCCATTCTACTTCATCAACTTCTCATCGTACCTTTATGCTGTAATCGAATGCTCGAAACAACATACTGAATAATTGTGATGAGAATTACTTTCTGTCTAAGACATTTGTTATCAGGTACACATTTCTAACTTTCTACGAGGCATATATCAATATACATGAACGCTCTCTTCCAAAGAGAATACTAATTGAAAAATCAATAAAATTCATCTCTAAGAAAGTTTTGGTAAGGATTTTCTACTTTATCATGTGTACTGCGTGTTTGTCCAAGGGACTTGCGACTCAAGATGATATGTCCTGTTACGAAGAACCTCGCATTATGCCACGGTATGGGGCGGGTCCCATATAATGTACCATAGTAAGTAGAAACTGTTTATGGACCAACGTGGCTCGTCTTTAAGGGGGAGGGGGCACCCAGAGGTATTTACTCCTCAAAAAAAGAAAGAAACCCTGATTTCTAAATGAAAATTTTGGGTATTAAAATGAGCATACCCAAACAGATCGTTTACCTATTGATTTGGACAACACAAACAACTGCCAGTTTATTAGTCGATCACAAAGATTTAATTACATTGCATTAAACATCCTCAAATGCACAATGAGTGTATCGCGCTTTCCCTTTTGTCTATTTTTGATTAAGAAATGCATAGGTACACTGATTACTGGGGAATTTATTCGTGAATTTTTGTTTCAACAAATATTTTTATGGGCTAAGGGTCCAGTACGGCCGTGAACAGTCCCCATTCAATGTAACGCCTGAATTAACTGTCTGTTTGCTCCATACTACGTTCCTAAACTGTTTAGGTTGCTATCTTGGTAGTCTTTTTAACACGCGGCCAATAAAATAGTAGGATAATAAAGGGCTTCATCTCACAACGTTCATTCATTTTAAATATCGGTACGTTACAACGTGCCAGGGAAATCTGGTCCCTTGGATCGACACCGAGGTGGAGTCAAGTACGTCACCATGAACCTTAAAGTAGTGATACTGCCACGAACAATCACATAAATTACTTTGTTCACTAAAACGTTTCTTTATCCTGGACAACTAGAATTTTCTGTGCACTTCGCACCCATCCTGGGGTGATCATAATGACACAAACCTCCTTTTTATCATTTAACTTATCGCCGAAGAAAATGCAGAAATTCACCTTTTCCTATAAATGATATTAAAGCTCTCAAGAACCATCTAATCGCATGCCATTTTCTCCACTAATTTTTACGGCGAGCCCTCGGATTTTTTACGATAGATCTGCCTATGTTATTATTATGTGGCGCCCCCACATCTGTCTCATCATGAGCACGATGGAGTAAGTTACAGTTGTATGACCCTCCGTCCCCACCTACAATCCCTTGCATCGTTACTTCGAGTTACAGTCACTCTGTTTCATGCTAATGGACCTGCTTTTGTATTAAATCTCCTAGCCCCCGAGGGCGTCGCCTCCTGGTCCTCCAGTGGGCCATTAACATCTGGACCTCACTAGGGGCCAGAGGGCGGGACCCCCTGGAACCCTTGCTTGAAGGAGGAGCGCTTCGCAATCCCTTAGTACCCTAGATGCCGCTTCATTGTACATGTTTTACCTCCGACCGGACTTTGTGCCCCCCCCCCCCTCCTCGAAAATTCTGACGACACCATTGTTACACTATAATGCTTTGAAGATCCTCTGAATTAACAATTGTGTGGGGACCATGTTGAGGCATTATAATAATTAGAATCCTATTAGGTCACAGTGGTACGTCGGGGCTTCTTGGGCTTTCATGATACTCAGTTAAGCCACTGTGCGGTATTCCTACGTACATGTCGCATGTTCATTAGACACAGTGTATTATTTCAGGACAGTTCATAGGTCAAGGCTGCACAAAGTGCGATCAAATTGCTTTAAGAAATTTGAAGTTAAAACTCTGACCTGTGGCCTATGACGCCACCAATTACGTATACACAAGTTTTATGGCCAGGAAACCAAGCACCAAATTTGAACTTGATGGAATGCCCTGTTTAGGAGGAGTTTGCGACACACTCTTTGCTCCCACTCACACCAACTCCTATGCGCACACTCACACAGAGTTTTACATTCCCGATATAAGGTGAAGAACAAAACATTTTCTCATCTCCCCATATATTCACGTGCATGTTCCTATAGGCAATTTCATGTGGAGGGGGGGGGGGTGAGATGGGAAAACATCAGTGCGCAAACTGAGTAGTATTAACGAAAATTACAAATAGGTGTGTGCGTGTAAATGTACACGTTTTGTTACACGTACACACCAGTAGACGTTTGTCTGACAGTGTAGCCTGTGAATGGCTGCCAAGTATAGTGTGTAATAGAAGCCGAAAAATAATCGTTTTGCAAATGTAAAGAGTCGGCAATGCATTCCTCGTAACATTACTCACAAAATATTACCACATCAGATATATAACTACCAGTTATAGGCCTATAATTATCCTTCATATTGATAGGCAATTCCAGAACAAAGAAGGCTTACGTAGTGTGGTTTACTTTTTATATTCCTTGTCATAAGCTCACATTCATCATTTTTGATCCCTAAAAAGAGCGGGGAGGGCCACATACTTTTCTGTGTTCCCTTTGATCTTTAACATAAAAACTTTAACTTTACCATTCTTTCAAAATCTTCTTCTGTTGGCTCTGACCCGCCATTCTTGTTCTGCAAGATACGAAATACCAGAAAATGTGACAACTATTATTTGAAGATGGCGTCCTGTTAGGTCTGTATTTTATGTCAGTTGTTCGAAAAATGTCTCTAAAGAAGATTAGTTCAACCATGAAGGTATTACCTCGGAGTAGTACTACCTCATTCTTTTAAAAGCCGCCTGGCAAGACGTTATTCTTGTTACCAGATATTTTCCTAGAGTTCTTTGTTCTATTAGAATAGTGTCTTATTCTAGCAAGAATGGCACCAGGCGAGGAAAAGGAGGCTGTGGCCAACCGTTGGTGAAACTACCCGCTCCAACAGAGGAAATTTTCCACTCTCGTTGGGGAGTCTGACTGGGTAAGATTAATAACATGGCCACGACCGCGACCAGTCGTCCTTACAGTTGACTGGTTTTGCTCTAAAGAAAAAGTAGATAAACCTTTGAAACCTCAAAATTTTCAAACTTTTCACAAAACATTTTCATGGTTATTAAAACAACATGGGCGAGACACCGTGATTGCATGGCCTCTTTATAGTACATTTAAGAACTGCACTGTTTGTGAGTGAAGGACGGGGGGGGGGGGTGTTCTTTAAAGTAAAGCTCTGAGATACCGTCAAACATGCTTTGATACTTTTCACGATTTCTATACTTTACCACTTTCAAGTTGCACACCCAGTTTGAGAACCACTGTTAAATACGATGACACTAAACATTTCAGTTGTAAATCCTCTACTAGTGCATTTGATTTATGAAAGTATTGCGTTGTATTAAATCAATAGCATATAAACTAGGGTTTCTCGACTATTTTCGTCCGCGGGCCAAATTTCCTTGAGTCTCTGCCCTTTCCCTGTTGTAGTATAGCCACCAGGGTCGAATTCAGGCTTTAAAGGAAGTAGCTCATCTTTAAGTTTAAACCCCACACATAAGAGCTCTGGAAGTGCCTCCACAGCTCTTTGCATTGATAATTCTAGGGATTATTAGTTTAGGTGGTAGTCAGCACTAAGGTTGGGGCCGTGGTGAGTAAAGTTGACATTTTAAACTCACTAGATAACAAAAAACGCCCTCCACAACAAAACTATACAAAGGGGACCGTAGCTCCTCGTCTTCCTAACCCGCGGAGCGGACGAAGTTTTCTCGTTCAGCTCATCGCTGCGAAAAAACAAACCCGGCAGCCTACAAAAGGGGCGGCAGCCACAGATGCGGTACGTAGGCTATCGTCTTCCAGGCTTCTTTTCATCCCAACCGACCGGAAATTTCATCCTTCAAAAAAACGTTAAGTCCGTCATTTGAACTCTACGCCTATCATGCGTGGATCAAAGAACGGGCGAAGATTTGGCATCCCAAACGCTCTAGATTGAAAAACCCACATAAAATTGTAACTAGACTTTTGCGTCCACCATGCGAGAATCATCAGTTGGACTGTATTTGATGACTACGTTTTATACTTAAAGTATACAGAAATATGTTATAAAAGTAGGAGCGCCCATCTGTTGGATCCGCAGTTTTATTAACAGTTGCCACAGAGCAACGCACCATCTCAAATAAGAAGTGTCAAAATGCGACCCATATTGTCGGAAATGGCGCTTTTCATGAGTTTTATAATATTTATTTTTTGATTTTCACAGATCAGTGTCATAGCTAGATAGTTTTTGTGCAGAGGCAAAGGCCAAAATTTGTTGACAAATTTGCTGAGATGCAACTTTTGATGTACGAAAAGTGTAATTTCATGTGGGGCAGGACGATAAGTGAAAGATGGGGGCTGGGCAACGTTCTCCTCGTGGGCATTTTCATTTCCATTTTCAGTCTTATCGCACAGAAAGTCTTAAAATGATTCTTTTTTTTTTTGGCGGTATTCACGCTTGTACATCCTAGGTATAAGTTTTCTTATTTCACTTCCTGTGGGATGCTTTGGATGTAACTTATTGTTTCAAAGCCAGAGGAAACCCTCGCTATTATCAATTCCCCCCCCCCCCCCTCTCCACCCCAATCTCTCTGCGTCATCACTCGCGACTGGATGAAAAATGTCAAATTGTGATTATTGAGGTCTGCTTAGTGCCTATATCCAGTGCCATTTCAAGAGGCTTATGAGCATCATTCTAATACCTCCAATGTCGTAAATACCCTAGAGCCTCAGAGAAGCTGACCCCTAGCCTTCCAAAGGGGCGTTGTCACTGGGCCTACGAGGTACCCTAGGGCGGTCCCCTGGATCCCATAACGTTGTGGAACGCTTAGCACTCGACGACTCTGGTTCAGTTTCGTTATTCAACCCAAATTGACCACCTTGACAAATTTCTGGCTGCTCCCCTAAACTGGGTAGCATTTGGCCGTTTTCTTGGTACCCAACTTGTCAACTGATGGTAGTTCGCTCTTTAGATATTACCCTCTCACCATGTACCTCTCGGAAAACGTTCTGCACACGGCTATGACAATTTGTATTGAATAATATCGCTTTATCTGCTAGTCTCGACAATTTTCAGAGAACCTCAAACAGTAGTGTATCTGCCGGGGAGGCAGGGGGCAAAGTGCCACCTGAAGGTCTCAATCGGTAAGATCAGTTCAAACCACCGGGTTGAAAAAAAGGACAAATTAAGGAAAGAAAGGAAGAAACGGAGAGTAAGGGAAAAGAAAATTAAAGAAAGGGAAGGAGATTATTTAGCTTCAGATCAGAGAGACTGACAAGTTCTGCCTTTTCCTAAAATCCGTTAAAGATACAACTAGTTAAATACATTCCATTCCGAAGAATGTCCGTCTGATTAATGGAGCGGAATGTTCTTAACGTTTCTTTTTCAGCATTTCCCATCGTTTCATCTGTAACCAGTGGTAGGAAGGAGATACAAAAGCCAAATCTGTCAGACAATATGTACTACTTGAAAAAGATTTAATTCTTTACAGGCCTTGCTATTTGATTGAAAGGTCTTTGTGTTCCCATTGTCAAGTCTCTGTTGACTAAACCCTTTTAATGATGACCCGCCCCCTTTCTTTTCCAAGTAGCCCCGAGACAAAGGCCATTGTCTGTACATGCTTTGAAGTAAGGTTTGTTTCCGCCAGTGAACAAAATTTAATCAGGATTTTCAGTAAAGCGACTGGCAACAAGCGCTTAAATAACGTACTTCAATTGTGTCACCAAGAATTTTATACGTTACCTGCTGGAAACATTGTTCAAGCCTATACATTTCTCTTAGTTTTTAGCAAATTTTCCCATCATTAGGAAATACATTCGAAAAGTAAGTTGAAAAGAAATTCTTAGCTGACTTTAAATGAAATGATATTTAGTGTGACCAATAACGACGAAAGGTTAAAATTTCACATTTTTGCATGACGGCTAGCTACGAAAAGTTGACGAGTTCAACATAAGAGGTGTGTCCATTCATTGTCATTTTGACAATCTTTGATCCTAGTTGATCTAGGTATGGAGGCAAGAATTTTGAGAAGAAAGGCAAGATAACTGTCGGAAACGAAAATTGCTTCAAAGAGCATATAGAGGGTTGGACCTCCTTCCTAACAACTCCCTGCTGTAACATAACATACCGATGATCATGGGCGTCCGGAGAGGGGCAGGGGGATTCGCCCCCGTGGAAAATCAAAAACATGAAAAAACGAAGAAAAAATAAAGAACAAAAAACGAAGAAAATATAACATTAACATTTCTTAACAGTTCAATCAGTGTTAATTTCTACTCTCAAGACAGGAATTAAATAAAAATATCAACACTCAGGCCCCAGCAGCACCCCTAGCATATTTTGGTATTTTTTAAAGTTTATATTTATGATATTGCTTATGTTTCCCCTTTTTATATGCAGTAAAAAGGCCTTGGAAGTGCCATTTATAGCGATCTGCGAAGCATTTTGGGCCAAAATTTTCTTGCGCTCCACGCCAACTCATGGTGGCGCGGAGCGCTGAGAGTTTGTCTATGCGCTTCGCCCCCGCCAACCCCCCTCCCCCTTGACAAATTCCTGGCTTCACCTTTGTCAACACTGTGTGAAAAGTAACTTCTAAACTCTTTTCTGGAAATAAAATATTCCCCATGGAAAAAGTCGGGCCCCTAAAAAATTTTGCCTCCCCCCCCCCTTGAATTTTTTTCTGCGGAAGCCTATGCCGATGATACCGTATGTACAGCACTGATACCGTAGTCCAGGGAATCAGTTTAGTTGCCCACTTTTCCAAACGAAAGGTACTAAGCTACATGCGAGCGGCCAGCCTAGGCTAGTATATTTTATTCCCGGGTCGGATAAGGGCAATCTCGTTTTCCAGGAATTCACAATATCGTTTGAAAACAGAAGAGGGGCACAAATTAGTGACTCAAAGGTTCATATACTAAAAGACACCTAAAAGCCTCAATTGCCAGAAATTCCTAGGTCCTCGTTTCTACACTCTAAACAATTGGGTAAACTTTTACCCAAGGTTAGGTCCGTATGCCACCTTCTAAAATGTTGGGTAAAAAACTGCCCAAAGTTGGTCAAAAGGACTCCCATGATGGGTGAATTTTCCCCAAGTAAAGGGTAATTTTTGGCCAGCTTGGGTAGTTCCTTACCCAACAGTTTAGGAGGAGGCATACGGACCCAACGTTTGGTAAAAGTTTACCCAACTGTTTTTAGAGTTAGAACACTGCGATTTCCGTCAGGCATCACGTCTGTTCATCAAATCTGTCCTTTGTGCAGCGTACCAGCTGACCAAAACAATTAAATTGATCAAAAATTTTCGGTCCTTTAAAGTTGTGTAAAAAACCTGAATACCAGAGTTTTAACCTCCATGGCCCCCACCAGGGCTTTACTACGACATACATAGCAGCAATTTATTATTTTAAGGAGAAGCTGAGTACGCACTGTATATATGCAGTGCTATGTTTATAGCGCAACCTAACACGAACATCGATCGAGCTCACTGTTGATATTCTCAACTATGTTGACGAGAAAACGCGATAACATCGTTATTAGCAATTATTTTCTCCACCAGTCCATCTGCAAGTCTCTTTTTTGGACAAATCCGACCGGTTATTAATCTCAACCCTCAGTAAAGAAGATGCTCATATGACTGTATGAGGCAAAGTTATTAAGTGGGACAATAGCAACTACTAAATGAAAAGATGGCTAAGATTTTTCTCATAATTAGTATTGCGTGGTAAAACATTCGTTACCCCTACTTTTCGTCTTCATTTTCAAGCTGAAATCCACTCAAATATTGCACCATTTGCGATCTACGTCCTTCTGAAATTTTAATTTTTCGCCAAAGGGGAAGGCGCGTCCCCCAGGTCACAGATCAGAAATGTCCCAGCTTTTGTCCCCAGCTAAAAATTGCCTGTGTGCTGTCTGAGCCGGTTGGTAAAGTTTTCACCGTGCAATATGCTCTTTACCCCCCCCCGTGACCCCAGATACGCCGTTGACCTCGACGTGGTAAAGCTAATGGAATAATTTAGCTGACGATGATTGTAAATATTACTCTGACAGAAAACTTTAAATACAATAAGCAAAGGTGCTGGTAGAGCGTTAGGTATTCACCCTGCCATCTTGCGATCTAGTGTCCTCTTTACTAATGGAATCCATGACAAATCCGCATTATTCAAACGTATTTATATTGTAACCAACCTGGGTTACCATAGATTAAGGCCACTGGGTACGAAATTTTTCTCAAATTCTTCTATGCCGAAACGTTTACTCCCATTTGTAGCCTGAGATGTGGACGTTATTCTCGTATGACTACATATTTTCTTTGTCACGATGGTTAATGTATGGCAGGCTACGCAGTCATTCCGCTCGACGGCAGACTGCATTGTTTCAGAACTTGGACACACGTGTTTACAACCTTCGTGTGAATCTTTTCAAATCAATCAGAATAAAAGTGAGATCTTTGCAGAAGGCAAAATACGCTCTTCTGACATATTTCTGAGTTCCATCTTTGAGAAAAGTGTTTCTCCTTGACTGACAACGAAGTGACGTTACAATACAGAAGTATTAACAACATTGTGGACCTGAATGAAGCTTTCAATTGAGTGTCCACAAACGACATTAGAAGAGCAGTGAGCACGCACCCCCAAAAAGTATTTTTGTTTTTCAAATAATTACTAACAAAGAATCGAGTTGATAAAGTTGGGTGGTATATAACCTGCACAGCGCAAGTGGCAGATGGGGTTGCAGAAGGTTTTGAAACAATAATTTCACTTAAGCTGTCACAGAGAATAAACAATTTCTCTCAAGTTTAAGAGAAAGTGTTAATAGTTAGACAATCATTTCAAAATATACGAGTAAATAATGTCGCAAATTGTATTAAGCATGAAAGTGAACTGCTTTTGACCGTTGATCTTGGTTTTTGTAACCACCATAAAAGAGTTTCAGGTAACGAAAGGGAAAAGAACAAACCAATAAGATAGACGTGCCAGAAATTACCCACAAAAGAAGTTGGAAGCTTTGATGCTTGGTCAATTCCAACCCTCCCCTTTAATCCCTGTTTTAATTACACCACTGCCAGTAGTCCTTTCTTTTTAAATTTGGACTTCTACGTAGAGGGTAAAATAATACTAAAAAAAAGCAACAACAAATGTCAGATAAAATCGACTAGACTTCTCGCGATCGACTGAGAATCAGTCCGCTATCGACCATTCGATGGCAATGGACAGGTTAGGAACCTCCTTAAAACAGTAAAAGTAATCTGAAGTAATGTTATGATCGTGCGACATAAGTCAATTTCACTGGAATATTGAAAGGCCATTTTGAGGCATAATAATGGCACCGAGATACTGCAGCAACCAAACAACATGAGTATATGAGGCTAATTGTATACGAGGGTTTGTATTATGATATTCTTTTATCGGTCTAAATAAGGACTGAAGCTTTTCATCTCTTGTTAAGCAGCAATCGATTGATTCATTCACTGCAACTAGTGACGTCAGCTGACGGTTTCTATTCTCACTTATAAAACGTTTTTACCGCGTCTCTGATCCACAACATATCAATCGATAGCACTATGTTCTTAGTATATCATTTGAGATGCTTTTGTATGATTAACAGGGTAGTATTTACAATTTAAAGTATTTTGGTGAATTATTTGGCCCATGCCCGAACTTTTATTTTAATTCACAACTGTCCTAGAAAGCTCTCCCATATTTGTTCTCTGCGCCTGCCATGTGCTCTTTCTACCTCCATCACGTGGGGCAATGCTGTAGCTTATGTACGAATGAGTATTTAAATCATCACATTGGTCTTCATTAAGAATAAACACTGGTACTCTGGATGGAGCAATCAGCACACTGCTTTGTCATTTGGGGGGGGGGGGGTCACGGGGGCACATACATTTTTCTCCTTAGACAGCCTATGCATGCTCATTATTAACATTGGGCTCTGAATTATTGTGAACCTGTCGTAACTGGAATGTATGATCATATACAATATGCCCATTGTTTAGAACTCAACCTCAGCCACTCTAATCAGGGAGTTGCTATTTGACAACTCCCTGCTCTAACAGAGGCAACTGGACCTACTTCTCTGGTTTGGAATTTGGTTTTAAATTGAAAACTACATTGCAAAATATGCAGGTTTACAATTTTGATATAACACACAACCTTAAGCAGGTTAAGCGAACTTTACTTGTAATTAATCCTCTCGGTCAGTGACTTAGTAAGCATGTCAATTATAAGTTTGTTGTCGTTTTGTAGTCAGCGAGTAAGAAACAACAACAAAAATGATGCATACCTCCCATCGACCTGTCTGTAAATTCAGGCTGTAGATTGTTCCATCCTTTCTCCAGTACCACCAAACTGTAAAAAGAAAGAATGCATAGCTTGTTCTTATCAACACAAAAACCAGAACCGTCTTTTTCAGGAAATTTTTTACTAAAATAGAAACGTTGATCGTTGCATAAATACGTAAATTTTAAGTAATAAAATTAGACAAAATCCTGCTTTAAACTTCCTAAACGTAACATGATACTGAACAATATTGTCCTAGTATAGTACTCATAAACGTGCGTAAACAGAAACTCGCCAAGACTGTTGGGGGCGACATATATTATTTTCCAGGTAAGGTTTCTTCTTCAAAATAGGGGTTTACTCAACGTAACTATGGTGGAACTTATATTGTAAATAATTGCACTTGGGTACTAATTTAAGTCGTAGGTTAATATTCATACACCCACGGACTGAAGACTTAAAGCTTGTAAGACCTAAGATAGTTGACTGGGACAGACATCTTTCTTATTATAAGTAATACAACACAATCATGAGACAATGGTCCCTACAGCTCTTCTTTTATATTTGCATCTGCATCGGATTCCCAAAACACCTATTGGGTAGTGACCCTAAGTGTACGTGTAAAGTGTAATCTTGCATTAATAAATAACTGCAAGTCCACTAAGAGGTGAGCTTCGTCATATAACACCACACTTGGCTTGTAAGTATAATGCATCCAATACATAAGTGTCAGGTATAACACAACGCTTCGAATTCTTATTTGACTGACTCGATCTCGTAGTAAGTAGCGTAGTATGCCTAATGCACACGGTAGCATAGGGTAGGAATTCAATAATAGTTGTAGATATATAGAAACTGTCATTTTCCTCAGGTGTCTAAGCCTTGAAGATTTACAAAAACTTGTTATGTTTCACAAATCTTTGATGCAGTCCGTGTCACGGGTAGTGCGTGGGATAGGAGGGACGCGTAGAGCGTCAGGGTAATCACGCAAATACAAAAACCGCATAACTGAGGGAGAGAGTAGACGAAATCTGCTTCTTGTACATTTACAGGTAATAATGTACATGTATATCGGCCTTCCGGCCCGATGATCAGGATCGGCAGTAAACCAAAATAGGGACCCAGGAACAAGACCAACAATGAAAATTTTATATTGCTTCATAACTATCAATTGTTAACGAGGCAACCAAACACTGAGACATTACTTCCACATCAAAACATCCTATATATCAAAGGTAGCATCATCACATTTCTGGCATTTCGTTAACACTTATTTCATCGCTTACTTTTAAGTTCACCTGGTTACAATACAACATACATCCATTCCTTTGTTTACCACACACTGCAGTGTAACTCTTTTTTTCTTTAATAGACAGCATTGCAAGTGTCAACGTAAAATTTCCTTTCTTTGTACAGAGATATATAGAATGCTTTCCCAAACGGAAATTCTTCCCCCGCCAAGCAAGCATACAGTAGAAAGTGCATTTTATATGACTAAACCTATCGTCCGCTGAGTAGACGCATAACTTTATATAACTTTACACTACACAACCCTTAAAGTACAAAAACAATAACTTAGGGGATTTTGTTCGATGGGCGCGCGGCAAACCACGGTTGAGAAATATGGAAATTTTACGAGTCAATACTTGGACCTGTACGCGCATCCAAAATGCCCACCTTACGTAAACAAAATCCGCTGGAATCGGATAAACCAACGAATCCCCTAAATACCAAGGACCCAGCCACTGGTCAAACCCTTACCCTACATCATACTCTACCCTTCATCATATAGTTAGCTAGCCTATATAAAACACGGCAGCTAAAACATTTCGGTGGTCAGGACGTACAGTCTATCATGACACGCGTTGCCGCTGTCTCGGGAGCTACGTCTTGGGCGGTAGTCAAACCCATCACTCTTCATAACAAGTTTGTATAGTGACCATGGGCGGCGATCCCGGGGGGATGGGGGGACATGTCCCCCCCAATATTTGAGAAATCGCCCATTGACTTTGATTTTTCACACAGTAAATTATTGGAAATCCTGCTCATCCCCCACCCCCCAATACTGAGAACTAATCGCCGCTCTTGATAGTGACCCCTCTGCTTGACCTCTTAATACTCCCAAACCTTTCTCTTACACAACTTACACGGCTAAATATACCGTGGTGTCACGAACAGTGGGAATTCCCTATCCATACCCAAAACGAAGACGTAAGAAGCCTGACACGTGTAAACCTTGGAAGTTTCCACTCACATGTGAATACACTTGTGCAACATGTGACAGTCGGTAATTATATATTTAAGTTTTTTTTTTTCTTATTTTGCTGGCAAATTTCATCAATTCTTATTCCGTGTTACTGGAGTGCTATTAATCAAATGCTTCGGAACTTATTGTTATCTTGTAATGTTGATTCATTACGTAGTTATTAATGTTTAGGCCTGGCATTTTTTAGTGTTATTCCACTTATTAAATACGTGAGGCATCAAACCCTCAAAGAGTAACACAGGGGTCCAGTCAAATGTTTAATTATTGTTAAAATGGCATTGATCAT
The DNA here is from genome assembly GCA_029531755.1 of Holothuria leucospilota. Lineage (NCBI taxonomy): Eukaryota > Metazoa > Echinodermata > Holothuroidea > Aspidochirotida > Holothuriidae > Holothuria > Holothuria leucospilota. The sequence continues at coordinate 23,048 of JAIZAY010000148.1, forward strand.
TTACACTTTCAAAATAAGTAAAAGATTCTATAAAACCCCTTCTGCTATTACAAGTAGCCTATGATAACAATATTGAACCAGTTACCTTCAACGTCCCTTGATTTGAGAGATGATAGCGTAGAATTATTTGTAAACACCCGTGGAGGTACACAGCCAAAATACCTAAACATGAAAGTACACAGGATATAGGTAAATAGAGAAAAGTGTATTAAAAGAGTATTCTACTTGGTGACACCGAGAGTTTCACTTCTTGCTATGAAATAATTGGAGCCAAGAACACACAACATCAACACTTTTATGCGAATATTTTTTAGAGTATTTGAGTAAATATACCATAGGCCTAGATGTACATTGTTGGATTTTGCAAAGATACTCTGACACAGCACATATAAGATTGAGACACACACTTTCATAGGTTCAGCTCTGTAGATCTATTTTTCTTTAAACAGACAAAGCAGCTTACCAATTACCAACAATTTGACTGTGACAAATTATACCGTGTCTCCAAAATATTTTACTTCAAAATCCGTTAACGGTAACACGGTTACATCGCGGTGGAGAATGACGTACGGTAATGTATATTTTAGTTACACGGGATTGTGTAACTTTTTCGAAGCTGGTTACATCTACGTCACACTTTCATGATTAAGCTACTGTGATTGCAAAAATCATATAGGTCTAATGCAATTCTGTTCTCATACGTCAACTCCTCACTCTATAACACGCCTAAATTATCACTACGACCCAACAAAATCTACCAGCCTGTGTCACACTGTCACTAAATGCCATTCCGTCTGTTTAATTCAGTGAAAAAATAATGTCAGTGTCGTATAAGGTACGGATAATTGAGTTGTACTCAGGGAAGGGAATTGCTTTCAGACTGCAACCGGCGAAGGTTGAACACCCAAAGTAAACAAAGAGGTTATGGAAAATTTTGAATTTTAGGAGAGATGCAATTTCATAGCACCTGGCAATCTACATGAGTGGAAAAAGGGAAACTCTTAAGTTTTATGAAGTGTAAATAATGTTCAGTCTATGTCATTTTTGGATAGATTAGCCATCAATTATAACTAATCAGTTAAAATTGTTACCATGACGTCATGGGCGTCTGGTGGTCTTCCTAATATGTTATAAAGTAAAACGCAGTTAAATGCAATGTCCTGACATGGACTGTTGAACAAGGTAGGAACACTAATAACGTTGTAGTGCACCTTAGATATCATCACACACACAAAAAAGAAAAAATAGGCAGGAAAGGCGAAACCGTGAAAAAACCCCTTTCGTTGGGTGAGTGCCTTCACATTCTGCCCAATGGGAAGGAATGTAATTATAATTTGCAAAAATTCATCCGCCGATTGCACAAAATTAGGGTGGAGAATAACACCTGCCTAAATATAGGCGGGGTGAAACCAGCATGACTTTGGAGAAAAAAGATCATCCTGATGTGAAGCGTACACAGTCGCGCCACAACTGGGAGATGGGGGCTTCCCCAGTCATGGCCTTGCATCCTCCCCTACGCTCCTGTGCAAGGGTGGTGGCAAGAAGTGGTGAGTTATGGGTCTATTTTTTATCACTGTATATTACAAATTGTTCTGAAACTGTCAAAACTTTTCACATCCTTCGCAAAGTATCACAATTTGACGCGCTCAGTGCGCTTCCAGCCTTATCTTATTGCTGTACTAATTATCATCATGTAAGACCCGTCTTAAGCGTAATCGAGTATACATTGGTTAGGGTCTTACAATAAGGCTGATTGCTCGATCGTGTACCTAACAGTAATTATGGAGGAGCACAATACTGTAGAAATGCTGTGCAGGGACATTCAGGGGAAGACATAATTATTTTATGAAAACTGAAAACTTTGACAAATTACCATGCAGTCAGAAAACTCGTTTTCTGCTTGGTGGATACATTTGTTAGGAAATCGAAAGTGTCTCGGTGCAGAGTCTTCATGCAAATTTTGTGGCTGAAATGATTTAAAGTGCAAAATTTTGGGGGGCTTCGAGCTCACTCGTTACGTCTCTCACTCCATAAAGCATAACCATATTAGAGCATTAATGCACGGGGTAGTTCTAAAACGCTGTTCCAAAAATAAAACTATATCCCCAACCTCTAATGAGACCACGCATACAAAGTAACCTACTCGGAGTAATCCAATAACATGATTAGCCAATACGTCATCATTTGTAGCAAGATGTAAAAGACTGGAAGCATGGTTTGTCTTTTTACATTTTTTGAAACATTTTATGGTTCACTTTGCGCGTCCTTTATCGTTGTATGGTGAATGTTCATCTACTTACTAAAGCATTCTGAATCACGTTTGTCAGTCTACCACCCTTTATTTGGTTATTCCTACCACCCTCTCTCGCCTATTTTCGGTTGGCCCCCGATAGTCTGAATAACCATCGCTTATGTTAGTATCACCATGTTGTAAAGTACCGGCACCGCACAGCTTCCAGGAGGCCCTTTGCCGGTCTGTACCAGCCTTAGGGGATATGGGCTGCAATTCCGCAGCTAAAATATCATACAAAATAGATATTTTTTAAGAAATTAGTTCAAAGATTTACCAGAGATAGCAGTGTTTCGTATCATAGTCAGCTAACATCAACAAATAATTTTTAGGGGAGGAGTTGTCACCTCCCCTCCGACAACACACTTCTCTTGTACTCAACCAAATATATAAATTTACTAAACTATGAATTTTTTCAGCATATGATCAGTTCGAAAAGTTAACCAAAGATAGCGGCACCATTTTGTACCTGAGCTAATGTACCTTAAATGAACAAACGTTTTTCAAAGGGGAGGGATACCCTCTCCCCTGAGAGACCACTCCGGGACGGCGCTTGCACAAGGTGACGAGAGCAAAGGGTACTCCCCCCCGTGGGGACCAACAAACCAACTCCTGATGGTACCACTGGCAAAGGTATAGCTTACAGGAACAATGCACACCCACCGCATCTCCCCGATTATTTGCTTCCCCCACTTTTGAAATCCTGGTGCTGTCACTGGGGGTATGTGCAGAAGGACACTGACGATGGCTGTACTTGTTTTACTTCCGAGTGATACTAAAATATGTATGTCAGTTCTGGCCCGTTTCAGAGGACCAATAAAATCATATTCAAATTTTCTTTTTGTCTTTTAAATCGGGGGTCACCAACTTTTTTGCTTGGTGGCCCCAACCTTGTACTCCAGAATCTTGGTGGTCCTCAAATTGACGGGTCGGTGAGAGGAGCTTGATTTGACTTGGTTATACAATGTTAATAAAGCAGATCACTGGTTCTTAGATAAGAATCACTCCCATTGCTTATTTTTAATGGGAAATTTGGCAATTATTTTTCGCTCCCAAATCCTTTTTGTGACCCTCCGAAATATTTTCGCGACCCTCAAAAGGATCGCGACCCCTAGTTTGCCGACCCCTGTTTTAAATTAATCATGAATGTAACGATACGCCGTCAGTATTTACAGGGTGCCTGGGAATTTAAAAAATATTTTTCGCCAAGTTTCCAAAGGAAGAAAGCGATATGTGAGCCATCACCTGGATTTGCACCTAGAACGATTTTCAACGAGTAATAATAATAAGATACATAATAGCTACCTGGGTAAGTAAAAACTTTTTTCCCTGAATTCTTACAACTACTAACGGTGGGAAATATCTCCTCTAAATGTACCATCGGTTAAACCTTATATCATTTGCTCTCTAATCGATTTTCAAAGAGGAGTGGCCTCAAATTCACTGACATTTCTTAACCTTGCTGTACACCAGACTTGTAGTGGACTACAAAATTTAGAGTATGAGTACGAGTACGAGTACATAACCCAGGGTACGAGTATGAGTACAAGTACACTATACATGAGTACGAGTACGAGTACAAAACATCGGAGTACAAGTAAGAGTACGAGTACACAGTTCACGAGTGCGAGTACAATTTCACAGACTGTTATTACTAATTGATCACAGTTTAATTATCACCGTATTGTTACATATGTGGAGCAACAAGGACTGCATGCACTCAAGACAGGTCGAGTACGAGTACGCAGATCCAGAGTACCAGTGCGAGTACATAGATCCAGAGTACGAGTACGCGGTACCGGAGTACGAGTACGAGTACTGAGGCCAGGTACTCGAGTACGAGAACGAGTACAGAATTTTGTACTCGAGTACGGACTCGAGTGCTAATAAGTACTTCAGTACTACAAGTCTGCTGTACACTGATATTCACCGTGCTTTGTGAGGAGAGGTACGTCTCGGATACCGGTGTGAAATGTCTATGAAGAAACAGGGCTACATGATAATTGTCACTTGTACTGTAATCCTAATGTAACCAGGTGAGGTTGATTTTCAAAACATCGGAGTACAAGTAAGAGTACGAGTACACAGTTCACGAGTACGAGTACAGATTGTTGTTACGAATTGATCACAGCTTCATTATCACCCTATTGTTACATACGTGGAGCAACAAGACTGCAGGTACTCAAGGACTGCATTAACATACAGCGTTAGATGCCTCTGTTACAGGTAGGTCGTCACCTCAAACTCCGCAACCTCCAACCAGAGCACCGACTGACGCAGATAATGACAGGGAAATAGCTCAGAGATCGCAGAAATTGCATATCTATGGTGAAACAACTTTTATCTGATTTGGTGGATATCTTTTTGACTTGAGGCTGAAACTTTCTCGAAAGTATGGCAAAAGAGTTAATCCACCCGCCAAGCCTGGCCACCACAATAGCCTGCATGATCTTGCTTGTTTCCTTAAAACGTGGAAGCATTCTGTGAGTCAACCTCTGTTGAGGCAGGGTTACCAGTTTGATAAAATTGGATTTTTGGCCAATTGATTAAACCGATTGAGAATAATAATTGAAGTAAACTTGGAGTAATTGAAATAAAATGCGGCAGTTAATGTGCAGGAGCATTATTGTACTCGAGTACAAGTACAACTACAGACATGTCGAGTACGAGTACGAGTACATAGATCCAGAGTAAGAGTACATAGATCCAGAGTACGAGTACGCAGTACCGGAGACGAGTACGAGTACTGAGGCCAGGTACTCGAGTACGAGTACGAGTACAGAAATTTGTACTCGAGTACGGACTCGAGTGGGAGTACGTACTTGCGTTCTACAAGCCTCCTGTACGCTGATATTTACCGTGCTTTGCGAGGAGAGAGGTACGTCTCGATTACCGGTGTGAAATGTCTATGAAGAAACAGGTCTACATGATAAATGTGACATGTACTGTAATCCTAATGTAACCAGGTAAGGTTGATTTTCAAAGGCTAAACATCAACACGTTACATGTATTACGCAATTAAGACCATAATATGAAAACTAGAGGAACATCAATTACACAAATTTAAAGTTTACTTATCGTTAAAGGTAAGGACACAGGGGATATATACACTAAATACATTACTTATATACACGAAGATATTTCTGCACAATTTGCCATTAAAGAAATAGCAGGAAAATTGGCAGTATAATATTTTATTGTACATTATTGAACTTAAGCACGTGACAATGGGCTGTTTAAAGGAATCAACAGTTACCTACGGTAGTATCGACACTGAAGGACATCAGGCAAACCTATTACAATTTCTTCTTCCTCTTACAAGATACAAGTATCATTCACTCTGTCTCATTACACCAGTATTATATGTTACTGGTGGGCGAGGGAATAATTTGTTGTGCTGAGCCCCCTCCCCCATTACCGGGTTAGTGTATACTGTATGCATACATGATAGACTACTTTCAACTCATTTCCTCTGTCATTTCGATGTGTGCGGGAAAAAAATATAGGCAGTAAGATTAAAAAATAATGCACACTTCATTATACTTAAATGAAAATAACATAATCTGTAGAATAGATATTGTAGAATGTGTTGTTATGCATTGCTTGACCGTTTCCCTTTAATTGGGCGAAGTCTAAACTATGATTAATGGCAATGGAAACTTTACGATCATTTCCTGTCACCTACAAGGGGTAGCCTACTGAAGAAAATTCCATACATTACAGACTTTTATCTAATTTTTATGGGGGATGGACATTTTCTCTCTTTGATAATAAATAGTTCTGAGAGTTTTGTTTCCGTGGTAACTACAGTTTCCTCATCAATACTAAAACTCTTTACTGGTCCAAAAAGGAGAGGAATGATTCATTCAAACGAGTAGGACATAATTAAATAGATAGAAAAACTGTATGCTGTATTTAATTCAGCCATTTTTTTTATAAATTCGATGATAATTGTAAGCCGAAAAGTACTAGAAAATTGTCTTTTTTATAATATTGACTAACGCTGTAGTCATTGTACAGCTAACAGTTAAAAATTGTCAATCGGTACGAATATAAATCCGACCTCAGAATATAATGTAACTCCTTCCCCTCCCCTCCCCGCTCCTCTATCCCGCTCCGCCCTTTCCGATATGTATCCTACCTCACAATTTACTACGCCAGTGGTTACACTATTCAGGGAGCTGGAACACACTGTTTCAGTCAAGCGCGGATACAGAAATTTTGAGGGGGGGGGGCCCAAGATGGAAAATCGCATGTGCACCGCGTGGGGTCCAGGGGCCCGCGTCAGGGCCCCTGGCGGGGTCCAGGGGCGGAGCCCCGGTGGGGGTTTCAGGGGGCGAAGCCCCCTGAAACTCTCGCAATATTGCATTTTTAAGAGCACAGAAATCGTCTCCAGTTCTTATGTCAGTGAGATTTTATACCTTTTCATGTTGCATGGAATTTGATGTGTATGGCTCAGTCTAAGTTACTATATGTACCTGCAGAAGTTCCGGAGAATCTAAGTTATCTTAAAACTTGAACTTGAAATGATTTTTGCCATAATGAGTGTTTTATTTTCGTTATACGGTTTTCGGGTATAGGAAGTCAGATGAAACAATTGCGCGCGAAGCGCGCCGAAAATTTGAATTTACATTTAAAACCATTACTATGGCTAAAGGTGTCAATTCCCTTTTGTGATCAATTAGAAGGTGGGTTCGATACTAAGTTTTCAGTTCTCATAAGAAAAGGAGGTGAAAAAATGAATATCAGTTGCTTCACATCCTTACAATACTGGCTCCTCTGAAATCACGTTTGTGCACACGAATAATTGGCTTATGGTAGAACCCCACCGATGAGTAATGCGAATATGTTTGGGACCTTATTGATAGTAAAAGAAGCAATACAAGGCTAAAAGTGCGCAGATCAAGCGAAAATCAAGAAATATTGAGAAGACTTTGCAAAAATCGTGAAAGATTTCAAATGACTTTTGGTAAAAAGTGATGAAAATAAATCCATCACTCAATACAAACGTACCTTTCTCCGTAAGCGTAAACAATTGCGCGCGAAGTGCGCCGAAAATTTTCGGTATAGAGCCTCCCGAGAGCGCTGCATTAATTGTACACTGAAAAGGGGGGCCAACAGGACTCTCACGACCTAACATCCATATGGGAGGAGAGATGATATATTACCTTTTTTATGAATTACTGAAGGGTAGACCCTTCAGAAATCTATGACCGATGGTGCCGGCGGAAGTGGGTGATTGGCGGAACCGCAGATAACTGTTAAACCGTGCCTTTTAGGCAGTGGGATTTTGTATACGCTATATACAAGAGTAGGAGAGCCTTTTCTTGTTAGTACATGAGAGTGCAATCCCAGGAAGGGGTTTAACCTCCCCTTTGAAAAATTTTTGTTAATTTTAGGGGGCCTATATGCAAAATGGTAGTATCTTTGGGTTATTCTAAAGTGATTGTTTGTTTAAAAAATGTCCACAGTTTAGTGAATTCTAACTTTTGTTCGGGTGAAAAGGGAAGTAAGAGACGGTCAATATATTGTCTTCAAACCTTAAGTCCCAGGAAAAATCATGGGCGTGGATCCATCTCCAAAAGTGGGGGGGGGGGGTGGACTTTTTCACATTTGTAAATCGCCGTCCTGGTGAAAGAAGCAGTGGTGGTAGCCAGAATTTACGTCACGGGGAGGCAATACGTTTTGTGATCGTCGGCATGGGGGAGGGTCTAAGGAAAATTTTTCTAGAATTGAATGCCCTCAGATGAGATTTGGTGCAACAAAAGTGTAGGATTTTTAGGTTATTTTCCTTCTAAAAGTTGAAAAAGTGAGGGGAACTTTTTGACGATGTCTCCCCTTCCAAAAAAGTGAGGGGGACGCGTCCCCCGTCCCCCCATGAACCACGCCCATGGGAAAATTGCACACGCAATTATACCTGCGTGGAGTCCACGGAAACATTCTTGGACTATAATAAAATATTTCCTTTACACTTTAAAAGGATATCCAAGGTTGACAGAGAACAGTATAGCGCCTCCCGGGAGCTCTGAATTAGTTACAGTATACAAAAGAGGAACCAACGGGATTCTCACTGTCTACCCGACATCCATATGGGAGGAGATATGATGTATCACCTTCTTTTTAGGTATAGCAAAAGGGATGGTGGACAGGCAAACTTCGTTTCAGAAAAGATTTTCGTCGTTATTGAACGTCGCGGTAAAATGTTTGGAAAATAAGCAACGGCAGTTACGTACTTTGAATCTTTCAAATCATGTGCTAGACTAGATTAGTCAAAGATCCCATAATGATGAGAGCCCTGCAGAAAAGGAGATGTACGTTTTAGAGAAAAATGTTTGCAATGGAATAACTTCTTGCGTCATAGATTTGTCAATGGTATATGAAATCGGGTGTAAACCCTTTCGTATGCGCGCGAAGCGCGCCGAAATTTTGAATAAAATATTAGTCCATGACAAAACCTGCTTTTCAGAAACGAATCTTCTGACTGAGAATTCTTAAAAGGCACTTTTGCTGCTTTGTTCCCTCGTGAGTAGTTACCGAAAGCTATTGATAATAAGGACAACTCTGACACAAGGCTTGACGCTAGCGGCGCGTGCGAAAATTTGGAAATTGTCAAGAATTTCCAAAGCTTATGATAGTTTGAGAACAGTATGTGAAAGAAAATGGTTAGAACAAATAAACCAATCATTAAAAATGCATCTCACCCTACACCCCCACAGAAATCTGTAGCTTAAACGACTTTTGGGACCATTTAAAAAAATTCAAGAATCGGTGGGGGAGGGGACACACGTCACCCGTTGCCCACTGTGCCGACGCAACTGTCTGTAGCGTAGAAGCCTTTTGAGTTCATTTTTAACGGTTTAAACTTTTTAGAGTTTCGAAATCGAATAGGGTATGCACGCCGCTACTTTGCCTGCAACAGCTGGTGCCACTGTGCACAATAGCACGTCACCTGACAGCTTGTCTTCTTTATTCATTCTGCAAGGTCTGTATGGAGAAAACTTTGCCTCTCAATCCCTCTAGATTACAAAAATTTCACTCTTTAACACAAAATTGTTACCAAATTTCAGTGCAGCTAGCCGAGCCCATACTGCATATGTCACGATGTTTACTTATTTAGATCAGACAGCTGTAAATAACAGCTCCCTGTTTAGATCTTAATTCAAGGATCATTACTCAGCTATTCACCTGTTTTCGAACATTATAGCTCTCCTTTCGTGGCCAACCACTTTGAAAGATACCTAAAGAGATAATCCAGCTATAGCTCCACCCAACCCCTACAGAAATATATACTTTGAATACGTTCTTAGACTCTTTTATTCTTTTTTTGCTCTTAATTTTCTTTCTCCTTTTCTTTTTTCTTTTTCTTCATTTTTTTCTCCTTTCGTTTTTTTTTTTTCGTGGCGAGGGGGGGGGGGGGCCGGGCCCCCCAGCCCCCCCCGGATCCGCGCCTGGTTTCAGTCCTGTACATTCAACGACATTGCTACACACACTAAACACTATGAAAGGTATGATCCTGCTGTACAAAGTGACCTTCAACGAAACCATAGTAACAACTCGCGTGCCAACCTGTCAATCAAACACCACTGTTGCTTGTGGGCTATTGTTTAATACTATGGCACGCGCTGCTTCTATTATGTTAATATGTTCGCCAGGTGTCAGCGGTACAGCAGACGTTACGTCAAAAATACTGATTAAATTAACCTAAAACAGGTGTAATAGTTCGAACGATTCATAATAATATAAGATAGACCGTGTATGTAAGACTTTAAAAATGGAACCTACTGCCTTTGTGTTTGGTGCTCAGCATAAGCAATGGAGTAGGGAAAACAAGCCAGTGAGCCACAACTGGAAAAAAGGCCGTGGTCGTCTCGACTTGAACCAATTGGTTGGATACTGGGCCGTAAAACCTCATCTAACTAACTGTTACGGCTTGTGGTCGCAAGTCAAACCAATAACAGCGAAAGATCACAGAAGAACGAGATTAAAATTCAACAACTTAATGATTATTTACAATCTCCTTATCTTACTTAAATTTACAATAATTAATTAGATTTACTCACAATCCTTTACTTAATGTTATTCTGGTCTGGTCCAAGGGCTGGTAGTGCATGCACGTCGACGATGGTACAGTAGTAGACCTGCAGCGTGCTGTAGCGTAGGAACTGGTTCCACGATCGAATGACAAGGCTAGGTAGGCGATGGATGATAACAATCTCAATACACAGTGTAGAAACAGCGTAGTGCAATTTATCCCAAGTGTGCAGTGTTAGTGGCTGACTTCAGGTGATTCGGTCAAGGAATAACTTCTCAGCAGTGTGACAGTCTGGTCTCGTTGATATATCTCTCATAACAGTTGTTGAACTGCCTTTTATATGCTAGACTTTTATTCGAGAACTCTCCAGAATTTAACAGAAACTTCTAGAGCGTTCCATAATAGAAACTTCCAGAGCACACAGTCGAGAAATTACGAGAACGTTCCTTGCATGCACGGTAGTAAACAAACAATGCCAATATTTCTTAGAAGTGTCGCAGTACGTAAACAGTTCCTTCGAGAAAATTCTAGAAAGGCTGCGTTGAAGTTGAATTCTCTGGACTTTCCATTCGCTCGTCGATGGATTCAATCCGGTGTTCCTGACGGGTCGTCTTGTAACACTAACTAACTAACTAACTAACTAACTAACTAACTAACTAACTAACTAACTAACTAACTAACTAACTAACTAACTAACTAACTAACTAACTAACTAACTAACTAACTAACTAACTAACTAACTAACTAACTAACTAACTAACTAACTAACTAACTAACTAACTAACTAACTAACTAACTAACTAACTAACTAACTAACTAACTAACTAACTAACTAACTAACTAACTAACTAACTAACTAACTAACTAACTAACTAACTAACTAACTAACTAACTAACTAACTAACTAACTAACTAACTAACTAACTAGTAGAGATACACGAATAAAAGCTCCATAGATAGACTACAGTAGAAATAGTGAATGCTTTACAGAGTTCTTGAAACACAGCTTGTCGATATAGATTACAGGGAAGGGAAAAAAGTTAAGGGATGGGAGGAAAGGAAGTTAACAGGAGGGAGGGAGTAGGGAAACTTGGCAGTAAATGAGATGAGATTATTTAAGAAATATCAAAACGATGAGGAAATTAGATAAAACATTTTAACCTGGTAAGGAGAGGGGGTGCAGGAAGAGGGGTTTAGGCACTTAGAAATAATGGAGAAAACCTTATAACAACGATTCAGTAACTAAAGAGAAGTAACACATTACGGCGGTGAAAAGTCCCAAAATAAATCATACTGAATTTCTTCTTATAATGTTTTCGAAAAGAAATCGCGTGATGTAAATTTTAAGACATCAATTATCAGTTTATTAGTTTGGTGTAAAATTTAATTACTGGTTTCTATCAAAACATTAAGCTTGGTTCCTGCTTTTGATTAGAGTAACACATTACAGTGCTAGTAATAATTATATTCAGTTGAACGCTTACTGTCTTTAAGTTTTATTTCACTATGGGTTAGTCTTATATTCATCTTAACCTAGTTTGTATTAAGATTTTCAAGTTTTATTCTTACTAAATCTAGAACTAAGAGTTAGCGTGATGATGTTAGCTACCCCCACCCCTTCAGTTTTTGTTTCTAATACAGTAATTCACCACTCTTCATACATGTCCTAACATTCTTTCATGATACTATCTCATAACAACTGACTTACCTGCTTTAAATAAAACTTATTTTTCCTGCAAAACTTGACTAAAACATGTAATATTATTACCTAAACACTCATTTAATGAATTAAGGTTGTATTTTTTATCACATATGTTTCATTTTTAATTGTTACTAATTAAATATAAACCAATATTAACATAACTTATACTTGTCAGTGTTACATTGATAAATTCTTCATAAGTTACTTACACTAGCAGACGTAATGACGGACACATTGACGCAAACTGTAAAATATCAATGGCTTCATCTTCGGTCATATCTCTGTTGTACAGATCGACCTCTAGCCACTTGACCGGAATCCTTGAAGTGAGGGCCAGACCCGATGTGGTCCTGATAGCTACTGTAGAGAGGTCCACTGATTGAAGACAGTTGGATAGGGTCACCCACTCGATGGGAATCTGTGAGGAAAGGAAAGGGTCCATGATAAAGGAATAAATTTTCAACAGATATCTAGGTGCTGTTCTCTGTTTGTCTTAGGATATATTTGCTGCGTGTAGTATTATAGGAAAGTGATTTATACACATTTATACAATTATTAAAATGTTAAATAAGAATGTAGCAAGATAGTGTGGTGTAGATAAAATAAAAAAGGATGAATGTACATGTATGTATCTATTGAAAGGAAATTAAATAAAGAGAATAATTATGGTTTTGATGAAATAACGTAAATTAATGTCTTTTCGGAAACCTGCATAAAATAGGAGTATCGAGGAAGGTGTAGATTAGCCAAAGCAAATTGTGGCGGGTGAGATCGAAGTACTCTTATATTATTAAAGATACAGTGTAACTCAATATTATTTCTATGATTACAGTGTGTAGAGAAAACAGTAAAGGTATATTGTGCCTCAAAAGATCAAATAAAAATTAAAGGACTGGTTTTTTAATTGAGAATTAAAATAGAATTTTGATCAAATTTTACATTCGTGGTGTTAGAAAAATGTCAGTTTAGTGATGGGTGACAGTATTAGAGTTGTCCTAAGTCCAAACAGTTTTACTTTTTTGGAAATATTCGACTAAATAAGAAAAATTTTAACAAGTCTGACTACAATCTTAGAGTTAAATTATTGTTATTGTTGTTTTTAATTTTTAAATTTTTTTGAGAGGGTTGAGGGCTTAATGTAGCTTTTTCTATTTTATTTAAATTTGCTATTTTGGGAATTTCATAAAGCTGTTCTTGCAATTACTGTTAAAACTTTGACAAAGTAATTTAATTAACTAACCTTTCTTCTAGAACCAATTAAGATTGCATTGGTAGTTTTAGTAACTTATTAATATAGTTAAGCTTTGTTCTAAGCAAATGTGAAAACAGAGGTTACATGATTGAAACAGGCGTGCTGGTTTATATCGAAATAGGTGGGTTTGAGTATTATTTTTAATTGTCCCTAAAGTGAAACCTTTTATAAAAGGACACATACCTTGCTCAAAACTAGCGAATCCTCTGCTGAATGGGCGGGGGCTGGTTATATCCCTTACAAAAAATAGTGTGTCAACCTGTGTCAGTTACCACGCGTGATCACACGTGAAAAACAAAAAAATCACGCGTGTTCCTGGGTGGCAAACCTGTGTTTTTGGAACCCTCTGGACACAAGTTTGACACAGGTTTACACACCTTTTCTTGCTTTCAATTTTAAGCCCCAGGTTTTGACTCAGAATTCTTCGTCAATACTATTTTTAATTGCCACGCGTTTTGCGTGTCAAACCTGTGGCAAACCTGTGGTTAACCTGTGGAAAAGTGTGGCAACTGGCAAACCTGTGTCAATTTCACAGGAAAACACAGGTTTCCCTGGAAAAACCTGTGAAAAACCATGGCAAACACGTGAGAAAACCTGAGGATTTGGAACCAATCGACACACGTTTTTTTGTAACGGTACGGCTCCCTGGCCCCGTGTGCCCATTTCAACGGAAGACCGATGATGAGGCTGCAGAAAAGTATTTCTTTAATAAATCACTTCTTGCACTAAACTTAATTTATATCTCGTCTGTGGTAGTACGAATTTTATTTTATTCAAGATAATCTCTCACACGTGTAAGGGCGGCCATTTAACAAGGACAGTGGCCGGTGTTTGCCCTACAATTTTCTTCAGTTGTCCTACAGTAATTACGTAAATAAGCCTCCAAAATACATTTTACGCTGCAATTGACATGTAAGGGTGGAAAGATACAGTCCCATACAGACCCCAGCAGACATGTGGCATTGCATAAGGGGGTGGGGTGCTTATCATGAGATGTTCCCTCCCTGACAAATGGCCATGTAATAAATTTTGCTTAAAAACTACATTTGTATATTGCAATCGACGATCTGTATGCTCAAGGGAAGGGAAGGGGCTCATACCTTTATCATATAAGGTAAAGCTGCACTATATAGTTGTGAGCCAAAGTGTAAACAGGTGAAGTACAACGTCATATATTCCTAAAGAAGGGAGTTTTTCTGGGATTATTTCTGCTTCCTACGAAGATTGATCAAGTCTCGGACCACACTTGTATTGATTAGTGATTTAATTTAGTGAACACAGCTAGGGATAGTTAGTTTTATTAAGTTGGATGAATTACGTTGATGTTGTAGTGTCTTTATATTTCCCACAAACAAACATTGCTTTTCGTCTATTAAACTGTTGAACTGTTAGTTTCAAATTAGAAACTCATAAAATTGCAATGCGTTTGTCTTTTTGTTACACACGATGACATTAGTTTTCTGGGTATAAAGATGTGCATAATGATTTTTCAACGATGAACTAATTTACAAAATTTAAAAAATAAATTGCATGCCTAAACACTGATAAACGGCTTGAACAGTGTTGGAAGCAACTCTTTTATTTTAGCCTTAGAGGGGGCAGGTCGAAGTGTAAAGAATTATTTATTATTAAAATTGTAAAAAAGTCCATTTAATCAGACAAAATATCTGCAAACTTTCTGATTATCAGCCTCATTTCTTTTACTGGTATTAATAAGAACGTTAACGCACAGATGAACGAGAGCTTCTGTACACTGACCAACCGGCCCTCTCGGCTGAATAGTAAAGGAGTCGGCTGTCGACACTCAAAAGAATGAAAGTACGCCGACAAAAAAAAAGGAAACAGACAGATTAATTTGAGAGAATAATTTTAGAATTAATAGATTATTAGATGTACTTTTTATTGCTTTTCTAGTAAACACTGCTGCTCTGAACTTCTGAATCCCTAATTCATGACCGATCGACAGTTTGCGAACTATGTCAGCGATTACCGAGTAAAAACTTTTACACATACAGAATTTTTTCGAGTTATGTAAAAAAAATGGACATTTGCTTTTTGCCATTTAGTAAAAGGGAACACGTTTCACGGGGTAGAATGACGTCTAAGTTATGATTACGAAACAGCGTCAGGGTGGCGCCAGGATTTGCCCGATAGGGTGGCCAAGCTCCCCGACGGGGGGGGGGGGCAGCAAAGGGCAGCCCCGTACAAGCGTTGCCTTACCACAAAGATGAGGAAAGCAAAATTTTCGGTGCGAGGATTCTGTTTGTACGAAAATGTTAAAATTAGGGAGTTTTATTGAGAAAAATTTGAAAGAAAAAATGATTTTTATTGAAGAAAATTTAAAAAAATTAGGTTTTTTAAGGAAAATTGGAAATTCGGGGTCTTTATTAAAGAATCTGCACTTCCTATGGGCAAATTCAAGCAGATCGTTTGGGCAACTGAAGGTCGTTGGGATTACATATTTCATCGTACGGATTAATGCTCCCCGACGAAATTTCAAAATTTCCCCGACTGGGAGGGGCAGACTTCCCTGACGGGGGACCATACCCCCGGCCCCCGCTGGTGCCACCCCTGTCTAGAGTAACAATTTGTGGTATTGAGTGAAATTAGAGTGCTGCATGGGGTACAGCTAGGCTGTGCTACGTACTTTTTGCAAATTCCCCCCGAAAGTCCCCTCGAGTCTCTGGCGAAGATAGTAAATGTATGGTGTATGGAGTACAGGCGACAGTATTGCGCCAGTTGTAAAGTACTCTCTATGCTCGTTTAGGAAGGCTTTACGCTGGGTAGACATGCCCAGACTACCTTACAAATCTTTCATCTGAGTTGTGACTGCCCTATGGCTTGGTCACGGTTTTAGAATAACTGATCAGCATACAAAAAAGGAAAGAAAAAACTTAAAAACACTTCATAGGCCTACCTCATTTCACCTAATACTCACGGATTAGAAATGATGGACAAACAGCGTTCGTCTTCCTTGGTTTAAAGCGATAAATTCCAATTTTGGAAACCACAACACACTCAGTCACCAGGGTGAAGTAACCATAACCCAGCATCGAGAAAACTACTGGTGTTTACAACGTGTGTTCAACCAGGGAGTTGCACTCCCCTGTTCAACTAACTTGCTGTTAATTGACACTGCACGTGAAGCTGCTCTTTGCTTGCATGCAGCCGTCTCCTAGCTTATGACTAACAATTGGGAATTTTGGCGCTCATTTCTCTCCACCAGATCAGTCTATTTCTAAATGGGGGCGACATTTCTAAATAGGTGACTTTATTGGGCTGGCTGAATTCTTGAGGGTTCTCGGAGGCCCAGGTTTAAAGATTTGAATTCGAGACTGAAAAGGGCATTTCGATTGCCAATATTCAAATTTAGAACGATGAATGATAGTCAAAATACAACTAAAGGAGATGGCTTAGAACACCGAATGTCCCCCACATGTCCGCTCGGACATAATATCGGTGTAGAATGCCTTGTAGGAGAGAATACTGAGGGGGGGGGGGTACACTTCAATACGCTTCCGTCTAAAACTATGGTACACCCAATGCCCATGAAAATATGAGGATCAAGTAAGTAGTACCTTTTTAAATATTTTTAACTTGTGCTATTGATATTAATATTGATTAGTCTTATGATAATTGCCAAAGGAGGTGCAAAACTGGACACTGATGATGTGTGTACTGACCAGGCAACACCAATTATGGGTATTCATTTCCAGCAGCCAGTGGCTTATTTTTTGTGGGGGCACAGTCTCCCTTACTGATGCTGATTTTTGTTTTAATTTAATATGCTGAAAATACGTAAATTTTTGTGCAGAAATTTTACTTCAAAGGTACCATATGTAGCACAAGATTGTACGTAAGGTCACCTTATGTATCAAAAAATTGTCAAAGCGAGAGGGGACAGCGAACCCTTTTCCTTAGACCTCTTCCCCAGGCGGGCGATCACAGAAAAAAGTGCATGCCCTCACCCGCGAGAGGAATCCGTGCTACGCCAGCCAGGATGATAATAGGTCATTTTTTTCTAGGAACTTGCATTCAGACATTGTATTAGCATTTAGCCGACATCATCACGTCACCTCAAGAATTCCCATGATCATCGTGTCTTAAAACATGATGATCATGTAATTTCCTGGGAGGTCATAAAATCATTGTGTAATTAGAACATCATTGCATTTTTAGTACAGTCTGTTAATGTCATAATTATGGTGAAAAGTACGTTCATGTCTGCATGATCATTTGCTGAGCTTTGGGCTTGCCACATATTTCAAGGTCAAATGAACAGTCGGGTCTTACCACAAACATGTTTTCCGACCAGACATTCTACATTGATTATGGTTGTATCAGGCCTGTATGAGAAACATTCTTCACTAGTACAGAGAGAGAAGGAAATTTTTTCCTACGGGGATAAAGGAAGGGAAGACATGTGGCCGAGTGGATAAAGACGGTGGTATTTGAAGCGATGAATCGTAGCAACCGGAAGGTTTGGGGCTCGATCCCCGGCCGGGTCAAAGTAAGGTAGCTTTTTCATCCAAGAGAAATCTACTGTTTTTCTATCTGAACTGGCCTTTTCTTCGAAAAGAAACCAAATTTGGTATAAATTATTGAGTTGGCTGCTACCGGACGTGAAGTTGTAATTCATGAGCCACAGGCTTCCTCCACGTTCGTGGTCGCTTAGCGTCGTAAAACAACTGCCCTTCAAGCCCCTGTATTATTATTCCCGAACATAACATCTGCCTGACCATTACAACAGTTGACAGGTCATAACATACATTTGGTTGACACGATTTACTTGTATTCTCATCGACAGATCAATTAGACTGGTGTGTACAATGGATCATCCTGTTTTGTCTTCTCGGCTCTGACAGTGACCATTACGTTTGTGTGGCGGTTGCACAATATCTACAACAACCTCTGCTATATCATCAAAACGTAGCTTGCTTTGTCGATGGAGGTATTTGCAAAATATTATGGCTTTTCTTAGCATGCTCTTCTCTTACAACTTGTTATAGAAGAGAACAGTGACGTTAAGAGAAGCATACTTGTCATAGGTAGTAACTCCTTGCAAGAGCGTCAGCAGCTTTTCAAAAGTGGAGGTGGGGGGCACAACTGTGACGAAAATAATTTAAGATGATATCGCAAAGCGCTAGAAGCAAAGATCCAGGGCACCGCTCAAAAGCCCTAGAAAATACATTTCAGGAGATCTGAGGTGTAATAAGGGGTAATTTTTTTAACATTTTAATTTAGTAAATGGCTGTTTGCACTATTTTCAAGCTTGGTTTTATTAAATTACCTACTTTGTAAGCTAAATGGAATTAACGATGTACCTCCTGTTTTTGGTCGGGTTCTGGAATAAAGTTTATGTGAGTAGAAGGGGGATGATATGATATCCCTTTCAAAAGTGGGGTGGACATGTCCCCCTGGTCCCCAACCTGTTGGCGCCCATGGCTCCTTGAAGAGAAAGGCATTGGGGAAGTGAAGAGGGAATAAGCCCCACATGGTTGGGTCTAAGGTTAGAAAATTTACCTTTCACTACCTTGGAGTGTACAAAGTTTACTCTTAAACACATTTTTTCACCACACTTTTTTGTCGACAATGAGTACCGGTGGGTCCACAGTATGGATAAAAAATTGTCAGTGTAAACCCCAATGGCGGTGCCAGACTTTTTAAGAGGGGTGGAGGAAGGGGAAACGTTCGGCCGGTGGGACAAATCACACTGAAGGTCTGAGTGTCCATGGAGGCGTCGCAGTGACGAGAAGCGCTCCCACGGAAGTGTTGGGGCCAAGGGGTCCAGCTTATTTCCCCAGGACCAGCATAGGGCCCTGATGGGTCCAGGGACAACGCACAGGGTTAGAGGGCGCCCTTGGTGCTCTTAGGCATTAACAAACTTGTGACCCTTAGAATGAAGCCTTTAAATATTTCCAATTAACATTGGACGCCTTTTAAGCAAACCACAAAAATAGAAATCACAATTTGACCGGATTTTGTTTGCCTTACCCGCACCGACGATTTAATGTTCGGGGGTGGTCGTGGGTGGGGAAGAGGGATCTTATGAAGGTTTGCATTGGGCTTTAAAAATAAATCCACTCATGCTGCCCAAAAGGCACTACTATTGAGGCAACTACTTTCCAGGTACACCATGGAGGGGAAACCCTTCACATTAGAGCATCGAGGGTGTATCTCCGGCGTCTGAGGATCCGGGACTAGCCAGGAAAAGTTGGAAAAAGGGGCCCTTAAATGTGGTTCATTCGGCTTTGAGTGCCTTAAAATTGTTATTATGACAAATACATTTCCTGCATTTCTTCAGCAGTTAATGAAATAAGGGTGACTATTGCCCGCTGAGACCACCCTTGGTGCACGCGCGGAGCGAGCAGACAATTCGGGTATTAAGTATCTACGAGAGTACTTATACTGCTTTTAGAGGTATCACCACTTTGTTATCCCTAGGCCGTTTACAATAGATCTTATGTTTGATTTGTGCTGTAGGCTAATGACATATCCCTATTGAAATCAAACTTAAGATCGATCGTGACTCTTTATGAAACAGGGCCCAGCCTCGGCAAGATTCAGGAGAGCAAAGTTCCCTTACAAATTTCAAGGCATCGGGTATTTAAATTAAGAAAAAAAAACAGACATTAGCCTGAGAGTAAAGCTATTAACTTGTGCTAGTGGTTACGGGATAAACGTAGAATAAGGCAACGAAAACTGCAATATTTACAGTTTTCGAAGACAAAGTTTGACTATAATATAATCGAAGTGTTGACTTGTATTGCAGGAAAATGACTCTCGGACGCAGTAGTCCCATTGCTGTTGAAAATTCAGGTTGGTACGAGAGCATTGGATTATATCTCCCAATGGGGCAATCCGTCACATACTTAACGAAGGAATGCGCCCTAAACGTGGCGCAAAATTGTAATTTTGAAAACACTGCAATTTTCAGTCATCTTACTTTTCTTCTCAAAATTCTTATCTCACTACCTATATCAACTAGGATCAGTGATGCATTGTCAGCATGACAAGAAGACACACACCTCACATTGAACTCGTTAAGTATTTGTTGCCAGCCGTCATGCAAAAGTGAAATTTTAACCTTTCGTCGGTATTCGTCACAATAAATATCATTTAATTTAAAGTCAGCTAAAGAACTTACTCTTCGAATATGTTTCTGATGGGAAAATTTACTAAAAACTGAAAGAAATCTATAAGGCTGCTTAAACAATATTTTCAGCGAACGGCGTATTCAATTCTTTGGGGCACATTTGAAGAACATTATTCAAACGGTTTTTCTTTTTTGCTTTGTTTTATTTGGGGGGTTTGGGTTTTCTTTTTTTTTTTTTTGTTTTTGTTTTTTGGTCAGTCGTGTTACTGAGAATCTTGAATAAATTTTGGTCAAAAGCGGAACCAAACCTTACATCAAAGCATTTAATATAACTCTTGCCTCGGGATTCATTGGAGAGAAAGGAGATTATCATTAAAAGAGCTGGTCAACAGAGACTTAACAATAGGGACAAAGAGATCTGTCAGTCAAGAGGCTGACGATTGAAAAGAATTAAATCATTTTCAGGTACATATTGTCTGACAGATTTGGTCATTGTATCTCCTTCCTAACACCTCCCTGGATTGACTGATAAAATGGCAGCGAGTCATCTTGTTTATAATTGTTGTACCGATATGTCAAGTAACCGATATTACCGATACCGATAATTCACTTCTCAATATCAGCCGACACCGATCCGATACCGATATTTGAGGAATGAATAAAATACACAATAAATCATAGGTTACAAGACACTACCACTAAGGATTGTGTCATATTTACTTCGACTAGAATACAAGTCTAAGTAACGCGATCGAAACAGCAGTTTGTCGACTAGTTCGGAGATTTTTGCCTTTCGATTGCGTTTTCTCAGTCGTTGTAAAAGTTACGGATCTGAAATTTGCAGAAGATGTGGAACATGTTACGGACATTTAACCACTATACTTTTGTATTGATCAATGATTATATGAAGTCACTAGAGCTTATTTTCCAATGTGAGGCTATGAAACTCTTCTTCTTCTAGATATTTTGATATTCGTGCCCACCCTAGTTCACGGGTTGTCGATGCTCATAGCTTGTATAGGAATAATTGATATGATGAAAAACGATGTTTTGGGGGACATTTTTTATTGAAAATTGACCCTTCCGCGTTGGTAGGATTTACTCCTAATTGAAAAAAATAACTGATATCAGTTGGTTTTTAAATCTTGTCAGTAATTTCCCCCTGTATTTTTCATTCCATTTCATCAACGTAAGAGGGGGAGAATCCGAAATAGAATTACTCTGTTTTCGTCCGAAGCAATCGATTTTACCTAGCGCAAGCATTTTTTTTTTTTTTTTGGCGTTTTTACCTAGCGCAAGCATTTGTTTGGCGTTTTTACCTAGCGCAAACATTTGTTTGGCGTTTGGACAGAGTGCAAGCTAAGGTAATTTCAAGACAGAGCCAACTGAAATCATTTGGCATTCAGTTTTGTACTGTATTTTGAGTGCTTATACTATTTTTGGAGGAATAACCAATTTATGATCCCTGGGCCCTGTACAATCGATCGTAAGTTTGATCTGTTCTGTAAGTTAATGGCATATCCCTATTCACAAAGTTTCGCTTTTTGACCTCTGTTGACCTCACATGACCTTTATCTCCACTAAACTAATAGGGATCTTCCTCTCATTATGACAATTCTATATTAAAAATATTAATATTACCCATCATTGTTATCTTGTGATATCGCGTTTACAAGCTAAGCGTCACATACACACATACAAACACACCACGCACATACATACATTCACGTGTTCGCATAGATTAAAGTGCTTCGGCTAGGAACCACAAAGCATTTTTAGACACGCTAGTCCACCATCATTAACTTAGTTATTCGTAATACACTCTAATCGCTCATTTCTTGTTCCACACGGATCGTCTGAATTCTCATTACTCATATTAGTATCACCAATTTGTAATTACCACTGCAGCTTTGGGGAGGCCGTATGCCGGTCTCTACTGCGAAGGGGGGGGGGGTGCCATGCCACAGCTAAAATATCACTAAATAGTAAGAAATTCTAAGCACGTGATTTGTCAAAGATAGCAACATACTACATCTAAGCCACCATACATAGACAAAATAGTTTTCTAAGGTGGAAGAGGGGCCTCCTCCAAATTAGACGACACACCTTTCTCTGGAACCTAATCCCCTGAAAAAAAAACCGAAATCACTTTATTATAATTTTTGAACTTATGATCAGTTCAAAAATTCTCCAAATAGCACGGTTTTGCAGCTAAGCCTCATTAAAGAACACAAATTCCCAAACGGGAAGGGGCATCCCCACTATGTAGAGCCCCCCAGATGGAACCTGCAAGGGTTGACAAAGGATCCGAAGATCTCCAGCCCCTATCCCAGGTGCAAACTATTGCAGGTGAGCATATGTACAACTCACACTCACTTCAAGGCTTTGTCTGAGGTGGAATCATGACATCATCTTCTGTGGTGTCCCCCCCCCCCCCCACCATAGCCAACTCCTGGCGGCGTCACTGACGAAGGTATACAGCCAACAGGAAAATGCGTAAGCCTAACGTCCCCCAAATTTTGATTTACTCCCCCTCTTCCTCCTCTTTCCCCTACTTTTGAAATCTTGGTGCCACCACTACATAAGTCTAAACTTCAATGACTGATCTAATTGTTCTCTCAACACCTTACGATTGTAGTAAGCGTAGTACCCTGTTCAACATGTTACGTACTCACCAACTGGTAACTTGTCAAAAGCGTAGAAACTCTTCGAAACTCGTTACTTAGTTCTCAACTCAAGCAAGTGTCAATGATAAGGGGATGGGTTCAAGAGCGTAGCCAGTCATTCTGACATAAGGAGGCACCGGCACCACAAAAGGGCGCACCAAAAAAAGATAACGTTTTAGCCAGTGGTGTCGCCAGATGATGGTTGTTTGCGGAAACCACAGGGTATGATATCTCAAGCTTACCACAGAAGGTCGGTCCTATGTTTGCACATGCGCGCAAAACGGTGGCAATTTCCGCATCCTCTTGCAGTACAGAGACGTGGAGAGTCTCCACAATTGAACGGAGAGCGCAGGTGAATAGTTGAGTGCTTTTGAACGGTGAGGTGACCATGCGTTGTCATAAGGCCCTGGTGTCGACCAAGATTATATTGGTGGGATACAAGTTGAAGACCCCCGAAAGGTCTAAGGCATTAGCAAAATGAGAACACTAGCGTGGTGCTTTGAACTGCCTTCCGAATGACACTGAAAGCTCACCAAGCTCGTTTCAGGTCACAATCCAGTTCCAAATTATCGCAAATGTTTAATTTTGCATGAACAGCTTGCTACAGGATAAAATGTACAGTCACTATGGACAGAAAAAGTATTTTTGAATACATCATTGGTACGAATAAATTTAACCTCAAACCATATAGCCTTCACTGGCATTTTAAGGATGGGACACAATGCTAATATTAGATTGCTTACATAAAAACCCATTGGTGCCCGTCTAGCTTTGAGTTGAGGTACACCTAGTTTTGGCTAAAATAATTAATTGGTAATTTTGTGATGATAATTGTCCGTACGTGATACAGCGTTCATTGTAAGATTGGCCCAACACATGCTGCTAGAATTTAATAGGACAATTTAGCCAATATTACCCGAGAAAAAGGCTTTTTCCCGGGTGAAGCTTATCTCTATAATTGCAACAGTTAATCCCTTTTACAAACAAACTTGCTCTATTGACCAAACAGTCTTTAAAGGGGTTCAAATCCCTTTAACTTTATTGATCTCTGAACACCTGAACAGGAAGTTCCGTAAGATTTTGAATTAAGAGTGGTTAACTAGAGATGGCTAAAACTTGCTATTCGTTTCTAGCGTCATGAAGGGCCCAAATTTTGCAAGAATATCATTGACCATCATGGTAAAAACCTGCATGCAGGCTCAACCAGGCCAGTCGGTGAGGGGATTTGCCAGACAACAAGACCGACGAGGACGAGGAGCCAGCAACCCTAAGACACGGCAGATGGGACAAGTTACCGAAAGGGTAGCAAACGCGAAGTATTAGACCCGCAAAGATAGCCGAAAAATTTGGGGCCCTATTGAAGAGTTTTTTTTTTTCCTTTTTCATTTCGGAAATTTTAGGTTTTAATCTGGCCTTTTTAAAATCAAAGCTAAGAAATCCATGGGTCAACTGGTCGTCATTGAGGATTACATACTTTACCTTACCCATTAAGGCTACTCAACAAAACTGAAAATGTGTCGCTAATGAATGACAGCCTTCCCTCACCCACTCCAACCCAAACTGGGCGCCACCTCTGGGCTCAGCACTAAGACATTTATGTTGATTCCTTACAAAATATGTTTTCTATGATAGGGAGTCTGAATAATCTTCAGAAAAGGTAGCGAAAGGCGGGTGAAACTTCGCGTCGATGCAATGCCGTGTTCCTCCAGAATCATGCCTATACGATAGGGAACAACAATATTGTGGAAACTTTACAGTTGAATGAAACCGACATATTTGAAAAGGCGAGCGCTTAAGCAAAGAAAGTACTGACAAAGAAAATGTGCCTAGAGAGCAAAAATTTTCATAGTTATAGAAAAAATATTTTAAGAAAACCAAATACGTTCATCTTTAAACACCTTTTTGTGTTGGTTATGTGAGCAACATGAAAAGAGACTCTTGTCGTTCCAAAGTACACAGTACACACTTCTTTTAAGTTCTACATCACTTCCGGTACCTGACTGATATATGTCTAAATTTGATACGTTATGGGACCCAATAGCAGCGGGCAAGGACGGAAATCGTGGGGAGGTGGGGTGTTGGACGTGGTTCCCCAATAAAATGATTGGGGAAGATTACCTTCCGTCACCCCCTGTAGCCAAAGACCAGTATATGTTCTGATACCGTGAGTGTGAGACATATAGTCTCCTCTAATACATGGTTGAGAGGGCTTGGTATCTTCCGAAATTTTGACAAACACCGAAATAATTGTTGATATTTGTGTTAATGTGTAGGCTTTTCAATGTCTCAAAGGTTATGAAAACAATTTTCTCGGCAAGCTTTACGTCCACCCTTATCAGAGTGCACGACGCACAGTGATTAAAAGAAATCCGTAGACACACAAAATACTCCATACATAGTTTGATAACGTAATACATGGATCAATCTTGTCGTGGAGTAAGTCAAATGCGGTGATATTTGCTAAAATTGGTATTTGTAAAACAGTCCCGTCCAATAGTTTAGTTAGGAAGGAAGGATTAGCTTTAGTATTGTGACACCGCCCTAACATTATTCGCTAATAATTGGTGTGGTCCCATCAGGAATGCCTCCTAGCATTTGGAATTTTGGTTAAGGGGGACGGAATCCCTTTCATCCCTTCTCAAGTTTCTATCAACAAATGTAGTGTGTAGGGCACGCGCATCTTGTAATTCCACATACATGTCTAGTGATTACTCAGAAACTCAAAGACGCATACAGGCAAATGTTACATTCAGTCTCCTTCAACAGACGATTTTTCTTCGCGCAAATCGGGCAGACAAAAATTCCCGTATCAGTGTTAGGATATCTCCCCTGCCTTTAACTCAAACCATCCGGCTTATTGGATATAAACAGGCTGAACGAACATCTAATGCTGTTTACGACTATAGGTAAAGGGAACGTTAGCTTTGTGCCCCATCGGCGTTCGGCACCGCTAATGAGCACATCTCGTTAGGTAACGTTACCGTTACCGTTACCGACACATCGTTTAAGCATAAACGTTCACATTTCCATGTACGTTTTCGTTTACACATACTTCTATGTACGCAAATGTATACTTATTCATAGAGATCATTTTGAGATCCCCACCTCCCCCCTTACATCATGTCTAACACAAATCGTCACCCTTGGCAGCCGGATGTGGAGAGGGTACAGTCTACATGAAGACAACGTTCTGCTTTGAGTTAGGCTAAACTTTGACCCAGGTTATTTGAAACAGAGAATCCTAGGAGGTAATGGCACTGAGGGATACCATTCATAAATCCGACTGCAACTAAAAACAGTCGGGTCTGTTCAGTGTGTGCCATATTTTGCTTCCACGCGGACCCTGACCACGATTCGACAGTCGGACCTCGTCATTATCACATATTGCATAATAAATATTACTTAATTTTGTCAGTGAATTGGGGGTGTTGTTTTGTAGTTAGGTAAGCCCAGTGACAGAATATGTGTACAATTACCCGAATGCATTCAGATTCCTGTAGAGAGCCAAGAAGAAAACGTTTTGAAATATGGTGACGTATGTAGAATATGTTGAATCAGTGCAGTGTGTAGTAAGATGCGATTACAAGGGCCATCTGAGCCCTGTAGCTAATTTGTCAACAGGATAATATCCGAGAAATAAATGTATGAGGCCAAAGTAGTTACATCATTTCTTGCTGCTATTTCCAGTAGTTGCATAGATGACCGTTGAAGTAACAAACTGTCATGACCACTGATTATAACTCCTTCAGAACACAACTCACGAATACTTTCTTTAATATGATAGACTTTCCCAATTTGTTCATGAATGCATAGTATCGCAAATTTATCGCCAACTTCAATGTTCTTTAAGTAAGTTATGATTACTTCAGCCGAGTCAGCGTTTAGACCGCACGAAAACCGATACAAATAGTGAACATCAAAGGGCTCTATATGTTGAAGGAACTCACCTAAAATAACAACTGCATTCTGTTGAAAATAGCTTGACAGGCAATAAGCAACATACCATTCGCAGAAGAGTTTATGATAAAACCTTACTTCCGTCTTGTATTGTACGTGTTCAGTGATAGGAGTACCAGGATCATCAATGATATCAATTATTTCTTCCTCAACTAAAATACCAATACGTACGTACTGATCATAAACTCCTGTCCTAGTGTTTGACTCAAGTCATTTTTTTTCCAAACTATTTTCTAACCACTGCCACATAAAACATCAAATACTGCCTTGTCTAGGTTAGGGTTCTCACTTTCAAATAAATCATATTTACGAATGTTTTCGTTGTCCATTTTATTTCTCATGTGACTATGAAAATACGATATCATGTAACGGAAGAAACTCGTGACAGAATTTAACTTCTGGAATTTCTCACTTTCATGCGTCATATGTGCGAATATCACAGAAAATAGGTGTACTTAAAAGATCACTTAGGATCGGATTTTCTTGGAGCGATTCTTGGAGCGATAATTGGTGTGAAGTTTTAGTTCCTCTGTATTGCTTTTATCGTACACGTTTAAGTTGTAAAGCGCTAAGAGCACTCCTGCAATTTAACTTACTTTTATCTTCCGCAGTCTTCGTTCATTCAACAACGTTATTAGGATGACTATTAGAATGGTTTACTATGATTGATGTAATATTTCTCATTTTGGGGATAGATGGAGTGATTGCCCTTCCGATGAGGAATGACTACTTACTATGGCTCAGATTTAGAGTGAGATACTTTTGACATAACTTTCAATTGTTTTTTAAACAGATTCCTGTTATTTGTTGAAAGTAAGCTATGATAGCTTGAGATAGCTTTAAAATGTGATACTTCTAGGTTTGAGAGGCTTTGAGAAATTTGTTATTATCTCATCGCTCCGTGAGGAGGATGAGATATTGTAGTCACTTGACTTGTTGGGCTAAATTCGGCAATGCCAGCAGAAATAACAACCATTGCCATGGTAACAGTTAATTTTCACAAGTTACTAGTCTAAAGTCCTAACCCATGGTGGGGTACCCCAGGGTGACCAAAAATCCATAACGGAGGGAGGGGTCAAAACGTGTCCGTGTGTGTGTGGGTGTGTGGGTGAGTGTGTGTGTGTGTTAGCATATGTAAAAGATGTAAATCGGGGACATGAGCGTTTTTTCCTTCGGGCAAGTGTGGATACACCTGCAAGTGGGGTAAACCCAATTCCCGAATGCACAATTTGCCATGAAATTGGATTTTGCACCTTTCAAAGATGTGTCTCAGTAAGTTTGAGCATTTTCGTGTTTTCCCCATTTTACATGTTGTGGGACCTATCAGTAGGAAACACATCATGGGTGGGTGGGTGAGTGTGTGTGTGTATGCGTGTAGTGCATGTAAATCGGGGACATGAGCGATTTTTTTCCCTAGTCAAGTGTGGATACACCCCAAGTGGGGATATCCACATTTGCACTGTTAAAAACTTGTGTCCCCGATTGACGCCAAAAACATGTATGCACCCGCGGTGTGTGTGTGTGAGTGTGTGTTTGTTCAATTTTGTTTTCTTAATATCTCCAAAACGGTAAAGCCGATTTTCTTCAAATTTGGTGGGAAGGTGCCCTAGGTAGAACTGGGCTAGGTAGAACCCCAGTTCTACCTTGACTCCCGGAAGTAAAGGTCAAAGGTCAGAGGTCAAAGGTCAAATTATGTGAAAATCACTCTTTTTATAATAACTCCAAGAAAAACATGCCATTAACATGAAACTTCACACATGTAATAAGAGTGTCTGGCACTACGAAAATATATGGTTGCCATGGCAACCAAGGTCAAAAGTCATGTTTTATTAACATTTTAAGCAAAAAAGTGTTCCATGAACTCCTCCTTGTAGGCTAGACCGATTCTTCTGAAATTTGGTGGGTAGGTACCCCAGAGTGTAAACTTGTGTATCCGTGACTTTCGGCAGAAAAGGTCAAAGGTCAGAGGTCAAATTCAATTTTTGGGAAAATTCACGGTTTTTTAGTATTTTTAGTATAATTCCAGAAGGAAACATTCCACGTACATGAAACTTTGCACATATGATGAACGTGCCTAATACCACCAGAATATATGGTTGCCATGGCAACCAAAGTCAAAGATCAATTTTGTGAGAAATCACATTTTTTTTATCTCATCCCCACATACGTAGTATGTGGGGGATGAGATATTGTGCTTCGTTTACCATTGAAAAGTGCACACGTTTACCTCTGCCAGTCGCCATAGCAACCATAACCATGGAAATGCATAGTAGGGAAATTTGGGGCTTTATGACCGCTACTCAAGGGTGGGGCAAAATGGAGTGGTGAAGGTCCTGTTTCCTGGTCATGTGACCAAATATGCCTAAAATTTGGGTCAAAGGCTCTGATGGTCAAATGACATTCACAAGGTCAAAAGTGTGTCGCGAACTCCTCATAAACTAACAACAAGATTGAGCCCAAACTTGGTGGGCGGGTGCATAGTCCTTGGAACTTGTGCCTGACATACCCTCAGCATGATAGGTCAAAGGTCAAAGGTCAACCATCAAAAAGGTCAAAATAAGCAATTTTCCAAATCTGGCTATAAAACCTGAATGCAACAGTAAATGGCCCTGATTTCTTGACATAGCTTTCGTATTGATGCGCTCTTGGCACAACTTGACACTTGCTCTTCTGAGGTCAAAGGTCACGAGGTCAGAAGGTCAAACGACAATTTTGGGGTCAAAAGTGTGACGCGCACTCACTTAAAACTGAAGGTACTAATGACCCCAAACTTGGTGAGGGGATGCATGGCCCCTAGAATTTGTGCCTCCAACACCATCAGCATGATAGGTCAAAGGTCAGAGGTCAAAGGTCACGATAGGTCAAAATAAGCAAATTTTTAAATCTGGCTGTAAAAGCTGAACGAAACATTTAACGATCCTCATTTCTTTGCATAACTTTCTGATGGACACGTATTTTACACATCTTTACACTTGACCTTCTGAGGTCAAAGGTCACGAGGTCAGAAGGTCAAACGACAATTTTGGGGTCAAAAGTGTGCCGTGCGCTCACTCAAAACTGAAGGTACTACTGACCCCAAACTTGGTGTGGGGGTGCACAGTCCTTGGAATTTGTGCCTCCAGTATCCTCAGCATGATAGGTCAAAGGTCAGAGGTCAAAGGTCAAGATGTTCAAAAGAACAATTTTTTTTTTTTAATTTGGCAGGAAACACTGAAAGCAAAGGTAAATGATCCGTTACATTAATCACTGTCTTTTCCTGACACTCAAAATTCAGTTTTCACCTGCGGTTCAACAAATCCCACCATAAAAGCCACACAATGACATGATCAGATGCACACTTATCTAAGCTTCTCTTGCTCAAAACTTGACCACCTCTAGTCTAAGTAAAAACCCAGGCCTTGAGTGAACTGCGATCACGCGTGTCAAGCATGACTAGTTCTTGGCGCCATAAAAGTAAAACTATACGCGTGTCCCCACCGTAGTAAAAGTCCAAGCGCGTCCCAGTATGAAGCATAACTAAGTACGCGCACGGTGGAACTGATGTTAGGCCTAGGCCTAACTTAGGCCTAGGCTTAGGTTACGCTAAATTATTAATAGTACTGTAATAACGCTAACAAGCTAGGTAGGCCCTAGGCTTAATAGGCTTAGTTGAAATACACGCCTGGTTAAGAACTTTTACCAAGTTTGTGAGCACTGTGGCTCATCACGGAATTTTGGCTGTCTGTAACTCTGTTGCTTACCTTCTCTTGAAGAACTAGGCCTACCTAGCCTTCAGTATTCTTCTCTTGCATGGCAACAACGACGTACGTGTGCATCGCAGGGGCCAAGTTCAATTCACACACGCACACGCAATGCACGCACGCAAGTACAGTCGGTATGGTGTGAGAGCGACTGCGCTGCTTTAGTACACTGGATACAGTGTACATATACTGTAAGCAGCGCCAAGTTCCAAACAAATGACGTCACAAATAGACCGTGTGAATCATGCAGGTACCTTTGATCTAGTCCGCAGTCTGCTGACCTAGTTCAGGGAGCAAAGTGTACGTGAGAACTACCTTTGATCTGGCTGCCCGGCAGACGTGTGTTGCTCTAGTCCGCAGTCTGCTGACCTAGTATGGGGATTCCCATACCAGGGGCCGGGTTCTATTTCATAAAAGTTAGAAATATTCCTATCTTGGACTTAGGAAGAATTCATTCCTATCTTCATGCTGAAGTTGTTCCTAGGTTTAGGAATGACCTTTGGTAGATTTAGAAATGTTCTTAATTGATCTGGCAGGAAATTCACAGATAAAAACAATGTCACTTTTGATTTATCCCTAAATATTTGAAGAAATGAATGATTCCGGACGAATCATTCCTAAGCAGTTTAGGAACTTTGATTTTAGGAATATTCCTAACTTTAATGAAATAGAGCCTAGGTCAGCAATATACCCATTGTCAAAACTGGGCTAGCGCACCATCAAAAATTTTGAATGGTCTCAATCTTTCTCAAATTCACATATACTCCTAGGTAATTGACCTCTATGGGTCATTTATATGTTTAAAACCCATCATTTTAAGGATACTAGCACTCAGTCTCCAAAAAGAGACCAAAAATTTTGATTTATACAAACGATCCTGTTTTGTTTTTTAAAACATTCTAAATCTTGTTACTAGGACGTTCACACTATTGTACAGTATGCTGTATAGCACGCACTGCTGTTCAATTGTGACATTGTTCATAGCTATGGTTACAATCATGTACGCACATACAACAATCATTGCAGAAACGCACGCAGACGACGTTACTCTCACAGTAATAACGCGGGAAAAACTTTGTGTTGCAATAGCCTAGGCCTAGTTCAGGGAGCAAAGTGTACGTGAGAACCAGGCCTAGGTATCCTAGGCTAGTGTTGCTCCTGCACCCACATTGACTGTACTCCAGAGTCCGAGACACTTTTTTTCAATTTCGGGTGCTATTTTCAAAAAAAAAAACTAGTCCCCCCCCCATTCCATTTCGAGCGTTACTTTGGGATTTTCGGGTGCTATTTCCTATTCATTGATAAATGATATATGGCCCTAAATGCATTACTAAAGACAGCAATGCACTACTACTTCCCTTCAAGTGCGATAGAACATAGACCGGCCAGCCTGACATAGCAAAAACAAAAGACGAGTGTGTTGGGACGTGGTTAGCTATTTCCATCATGGGCCGTTCATACACAATGTACGTGAGTAAGTGTGAAAGCGTACCCCCCCCCCCCCCTCTTCCCGTACGTACAGTACGTAGGGCAATAGTGCTATGCACACCTGATATTGGCTTGTAAGCAACCAAGTTAACTAACATCACAGCAGTTCCGAGTTCCAAGCAAATAACGTCACAAACACACTTCTGCTTCTGCTTCATACTGTGCAAACACCCGAGTCCAAAATCGGTTATCACGCACAGGTCAGTGTGGATGGGTTGCCTAGATTTTAGAGTGAGCCTTAGATACTAGATTTCGAAGATTAACGTTGGCTAGGCTAGATTTCAAAGAGCAAACATCAGGTGCTGCACGTATGTTTGGTGGAAGGAAATTCCATTCACGAGCAGTTCTTGAGTACATCGAGTATTGATAACATCTCTTACTAAAAGGAGGGGGAACAATTATGTGGGTGCCTTGATTATGTCTAGTGGTCCTACTATGGTTACTCTGCAACTGGATGGTGGGGGGAATGGAGTTATGAACCTCCTTATAGATAGCGATGAGACGAAGTCTGGTACGGCGCTCTTAAGTTGTTCCCATTTGATGAGATCTGTTAACATGTTGGTGACGCTATCCCCAGTGGCGTAGCTAGATATTTGGGGGGGGGGGGGCAAATCCCAGGAGAAAATTCCTATTGAAACCCATTGATTCCCATTGGAACTTCCAATGGGACCTAATGGGTTTGAATGGGGCATAACTGGATTCAATGGGACTCCATGAATTTAATGGGTAACCCATAAGATCCCATTGGGTGGTTCCAACTGGGCACAATGGGTAATAATTGGGAGCAATGGGTTTGAATGGGACCCATTAGATTCAATGGGACATGTTGTGGGTCCCATTGAAATCAGTCGGGTCCTATTGAGATCAACATGTTCCCATTGAGTCCTGGTTAGTCCCAATGGAATCCAATGGGGGATAAATACTGCAGCCCCATTGAATCTAATAGGAATTAAATGAACCCCATTAGATGTTTAATTTAATAAAAAGCTGGAAATGCATGCAGCCTGTGTCATTTATTGGTATGGGGTTGTTAATGAAAAGGCCACTATTAATTGAATGCAATGGGGTGCATGAATACTACAGGTCCATGCTGAATCCAGTAGGAAGTGAGAGCCAATTGTCTGTTATGTGATTTCAGGTGTTAGAGAAGGTTTAATGACACACAAACACTGCAGTATCATACAATGGTTA
This sequence comes from Holothuria leucospilota, assembly GCA_029531755.1. NCBI lineage: Eukaryota > Metazoa > Echinodermata > Holothuroidea > Aspidochirotida > Holothuriidae > Holothuria > Holothuria leucospilota. The sequence continues at coordinate 56,462 of JAIZAY010000148.1, forward strand.
CATCGATCTCAGATAAAACAGGTCATGGGGTGTCCCCCTAGCTCCGGCCTCTTGCAGGGCCCGAGAATAGGAAAGATGCTAAGAATGTCTTTACATGTCTTCAGTTCAAATACCTTGCAAAAGGCCCTGGTATGGGCAGTTTTCACTAATGAAGGCTGGCTGGCGACAGCTTCAAGGGGAAGGGATCCAAGGAGAGGGGGGTTATGGGTTGGCTAGTTAGTTAGACAAGATTTAATGAAACACAAACACAACGTGTTATACAGTGTCAACTAGATAAAAAGTTAAGTCTTAAGTACGGTTTCAAATACGGTTCAAGCAGGGGCGGCAGGGGGTTAAAATTATTGGGGGGCACTTGCTAGGGTGAAGACTTTGGGCATCCGGCCAGGGGTAAAGGGGCAGTGGTGTAGCCAGGATTTCTCTCATGGGAGGGGAGCATGCAGTATGTTGTGTGATGGCCTGCCTGGGGGAGGGTGTAAGGGGAGGGGTGGTCCCCTTCCCTTTGAAAATTTTTGAAAAATTGCGTGCCCTTACATGCAATCTGGGCTACGTATGCCACATTTTAAAGTAAAATTTGTGTTAAAAACTTTATGTATTTTTAGGAACTAAAAAGAAATCAGTTTCAGTGATGGGGGACCATGGCCCAATGGGGGCCCTCCCTCGCCTTTGCAAATTTTTGAAAAATTTTGAAGTTAAACTTGTGTTAAAAAAATTACGTATTTTAGCTGCTAAAAAAATCGGCATCAGTGAGGGGGACCATGGCCCAAAGGCTCCCTAAATATGCCACTGGTACAGGGGACAACCATAGGTCCCCTGTTGGGGAACAGGGGTGAAGCCCCTGTGAGCCAAGCCATTTGGTGCAGTCTAGAGGACACAGATCACATATCTCTAATTCCAGTTAGTAAAACAAAGCACATATATATTCAAGAACAACAGTTCAAGCTTTTGTCTTTTATAGTCCTACTTGTGGGCATTGCCTTGCCTAAGTTCTATTAATGAACCTTTTGGCGTTCCATACTTCCTTCACAACAAAAACAGTTATGTCTCACTTTGAACTCTCCTGCTAGTAGCTCTCTGGAAAGACCAAATCTCAACTACTTACTCCTAGAACAACTATCAGAAACACTGGTGAGTAATATTTTGAGTTTTATTCTTCTTTTAAACAGGCTAATAGCTTGCCAGCACCTAAAAGAAGATGAAAATTTGTGCAATACTGGCGAAGTCTTAGTGCAGGAAAGAAGCCCTTAGCCTAACAATGAAGTGCATATCGTAGTTGCAGCCTAGTGTTAGCCATACTGTACGTAGTAAATGAAGGGTGGCTCAAGGATATACTGTACTTGTGGTACTGTAGGCTTATGCAGTTAGGCTAGGGCCAGTTTACTGAGAGAAGTAGTAGTAGTAACAGTCTGGTGCACCATTGGATTGTGTCCTTGAGTGACTTAAAGGCAGACTGTCATCACCCCAAAGTATATTTTTAGTGTATGTATATGAAAATTCTCAGTTGGTGACTGCTCTTTGATTGACATCAAAGTTTGAAAATTTGAAAGATGCAGAGTAGCTCACATTCCACACAAGGCAGAGAGAGTACTTTTATTACATTTTATAGCCTTGTGTGCTCACCAGGACATGGCCTTAAGCAATAAAACAGGTTTATTCTTGCACAAGGAAGAGCCTCATACAGTTATGGGAGGAGCTAGAAGATGCATAGTTGGGAGAATTGGAACTGTCTGGGATCATGAAAATTCCCCTTTAAGTGCTAATCGAAAACTTTACATAGGCCCTTGGCCTACTGTTCAGTTTCCTTAATGAGGAGCTATTAAAGTCTGATTTCACTCAGGCCTTTGATTGGCTTTAGTTTAGGCGTAGCCTAGGTGGGATCACAGGTGCCCCTTACGTTCTATAGTAGCATTTTCTATGAGTATTTGTGGCAGTTGAACAGCTACAGTAGCTACAGTTCAACTCTCACAAATGCTTGTAGAAAATGCTAGCAGTAGCACTTCCCTTACAAAAATTCCCAACATAATTTCCTACAGGAAATCAGTATGTGGGATTTCTGTAGGATTTTGGGCATGTTCCTGTAGGAAATGGTTCCCACGTGGGAAATTACTTTCCTACATAGGAAATCGCTTCCCACATGGGACCCTTCCATTTATTGAGGGGGACTTTTTTTAGTCATCATCATCTATTAATGGTATGAGCATGTACTGACTGTTGGGAACCTGTGCATATGGTGCCATGGCTATGTAAGTTCAAAGCACTGAAAGAGGTCACTCATCCTTTGAGAAAGCAATTAATAGGCTGAAATAATTCCATTTAAGTTGAAGATACAGGATCACCAATGAATGTCTGGATGATAAATTGCCGATTTTGTAAGTTTTTATGTGCACTTCGATCTATTTTAAAAGTATAACAGCTCTACAACCTTCATCCACTTAATTTGATGAGAAAAGATGAACATATCCCTCTTATGTATCAGCTAGCACATTCAGACAGCTGTATGCATGCATTCACTTGTTACTACTGCAGCTTGAAATAAAACATAGGCCCCTAACCTGACAATGTTGTAATATTTGCATGGTCCAACTTTAACAGAAAATTTGTTCCAGAGAAAATTAGAGCTCCAGTTAGTATATATGTCAGATTCTACCATGCATGGTCTCTTAAGAATATCCACATGAAACAAACTAGAGAATCAAATGATTCCATGACGCTTTTTGGATACTTCAAAGTCCTAAACTGTTCTACACAAAATATTTTCTCCAGATTATAAACACTGAGTGTCCAATGCACAACCTTCTTTCACTGCAACTACAGAGTAACCTGCACTGTACTGCTACTGCTGTGGAGTTGTTAGTACACTGATGCAATATACGAACACACATACTACAAATCAAGTTCAAGGCTTCACACAGCATATACAGCACCTACAGAGGAAGCATTTCAAAAGTCCTTTGTTGTGACACAATCGGCTTTACTGACCAGTCACAATGGACTTCCCTTCATGCAGCCACTGCATGAAGTAGACAATATGTTGGGAATTTCCTACATAGGAAAGTAGCAAGTTCCTATGTAGGAAAATTGAAATTCCTGTAGGAATTTGATAATTCCTACATGAAATGGCACATTCCTACAGGAAATGGTCTTTCCTACGTAGGAAATAGCAAATTCTTACGTAGGAAATTTGAAATTCCTACAGGAATTTAATAATTCCTTCTGGAAATGGCTTACTTCCTATAGGAAATGAGCCTTTCTTACAGGATTTCTACAGGAATTGTGCTGGAAATTTTTGTAAGGGTTCCACTTTTGAAAAAGTTTTCAAATTTTATGAAATTTAACGTTCAAAAGTCGTTCATATATTAATGCTAATATGTATCTGCACGGTTTGTAATAATAAAAGTGAATCATTATTGACAAATTTAGGAAGTAACCTTGAAAGTTAAGAGAACTTTAGACAATATTTCAGGAGTATTTAATTTTATTGTAGATGCTGAATTTAACATCATCAGCAGTTACCATCCTCAAACTGTTACTTAATCAAAATTTCGTCCTTCAGACTACGCCATGTGAAATTATTCAGAAAAAGAACTGCCTTGACGTATATATGACCTTATGACTTGAAGTCTCAATTCAGGCAAATTTGGCGAGAAAAAGGAGGTAATTATGCCAGAAACTTAAGTTGTTTGCTCGAGCTACTCTAGGAGATTTGTGACATAGCCTACCTTTCCATCTATATAATAGATAGTATATGGTGTACTATACAACGTAAGGGGCGCCTGTGGGTGGGATAAGCCAAATTGAACAAAGACATACTGTAGCGGGCCTACGTATGTTTTGATGTTTCTGGAGATTCCTATGTTGGCCTATAGCTGGCTACATATTGAAAAGACATGCACTGATCAAGGCATATATGATGGCCCATGGACCATGGTCAGTCAAGTACCCCTCTAGGTCATTCCACATCAAATTACCCAATTTGGCAGGACCTGTTGTTGCTCAACTGACTCAAAAATATTTGTGTAAAGGTTGCCAGTCAAGTAGCCCCCTAGCACTGTCGCCCCCTCGGCTGACAAAGTCGCCCCTTAACAAACGCCTAACAAGGTCGCCCCCCCCCCCCGACAAAGTCGCCCCTCAGTTCAACAAGTGTTTCCGGCAAAATTTCTTAAAAGCATTAATAATGATAGATACAAAGATACAGTAATCGTTTTAATTAGCTGTTATCAAGTCCCTAGATACGCACTTTTGTTGCTGATTTGACGTCAGGCTTTAGCCTCATAATTACGCATAGCCTACAGTGATTTTGAAACTAATTAACATCTAACGTTAATTGCAATTTCTTTTCTTCTTTGAAGTTTAGAAAAATTAGTCCTAGCTGTAATTTAATTTTAATTACTTAAAACATTATCTTCTTTTACACCAAATGTTACTGTACTTAACATTGAATTAGAGGTGTAAATTTTCGACAGTTCTGTGAAAAGTATATATATATATATATATATATATATATATATATATATATCTCTTGAACGCTGTCGATCAGTTTCATACAAAATGCAGGAGTACATAAGTACAGTGACATTGAAGCAGTTTGATTTACTGTACAGTTATTTTGAAGATTTATCATTTTCTTCATTACAGGAGGTGAATCATATTGTGGCTAAGCCTGCATGATCTGTACCATGTTTAGGCCTACAGGCTTACAGCTCAAGCTTGGAGGTGGAGAAAGATAACTGATATGGGTATAGCAGACATCATGTACCGTAAAGGATGCAGACATACATGGAGAGACTACAACGCCAGTGTCATAATCATACTGTAGGAGCACAGAATTGAACATCCTGCACATGGTGATTAATAGGTTCTGAAATTCCACATTTTGTACTGAACATTAAGAAGCATGACTGATGCACAAGTAATTGTTAGACTTTTCAACTATACGATACTGCCGTGTCCTCACCTGAACTTTTATTGTGTTGAAACATGTTCTCATAACCACCCCTGGTGCTAAGAGTGGGGACTGTGAATCCCTTTAGAATGCTTTGAAAATAATTGACCTCGAGGAAGGAGCTGTACAGTAAGTCAATGGAACACTGGCATGGAATGGCAATGCATACAGTCTTTTAAAAGTGTTAAAGTCATGATATACCGGCAGTGTTTCTTCTGGACCTTACAGTAATATTAATTTAAAACTGTGAACTTCAAATGACATATTTCAGAGGAAAATGTTGCTGCAGAAGGAACATTCAGTACCTTTATATGGTCATCAGTATGACAGCACCATGCATGCCACAGTTTGGCTTTTCTGAAACAAAACCCAACACACTGTGCCAGTTGACAAAGGGATTGTTTACCAAACTCTTGCCTTGGATTAACTCTCGCACTTTCCAACTATGCTGTATGTTTTATGTTGGGAGTATTGTTTTGGACTGTACTTTGCATTGAGTGCATGAACTGTGTAATTAAATTTTTAACCTGTGAAGTTTCAGTACTGTATGTCTGTACATTCCTAACTCCGTTAAGCTTGTTTGTCATTATCATTAGTTACAGGAAAAGAAAGGTGTCACCAATAGTACTGTACTGTGATCATCTTTTTCAGACTTACTGCCACGAGGCATGGAAAATATGGCTGTACAAGAGAACAGAGAACGAATGAAGGATACAAATGAATGTTATATAGCCTAGTTGAAGTTTTGGTATTTAAAGTTTACAAGTTTCAGTGCACTGGATCTGCTGCACTCAGTAAATATGTATGTGTCTTCATGTCTTAGTACTTTATGTACTGTGCTTAAACATTCTTGTGTACATTTCCAGTTTTTTTAAAAGATGTTCACCCTGTTAGAAACTGTCTGTAGCTCACTCCATAATTAAAAAAAAATACTTTAAATGAGACTCAGGGAGGCTTTGCCAAATATGACAGTGAGAGGGGTAAGACATTTTCTTATTTATTCTGATTCTCATTTACGTACAGTATTGTCAATTTTTTGAATGGGGTCATATAGATACCAGTGAAACATTTTCCAAATTTTGTTATGCACATTTGTGTGCCTGATATTGTTGCCATCAAGATTTTTTGTTTCAAGTAACTTTGACTTGTTGAATAGTATGCTACAGTATCACTGCTGTTCTTGTCTCATGTTATTGCCTCCCAGGTTTTGTATTCATTCATGTAGTTTCATAATAAAAAGCATTTAAATTTAATTTACACTGTACATAATTTGTAAAGAAGTACTTGATTTAGTTGGAGCTGGTTAGTGACGAAAAGTTTGGAAGTGACAGGTCCACAGAGCCAGTGGACAGGATCCAATGGGTACCTCTTGGTACCCATTAGAAGGAACCCACCATTGATCTGTAAGACCATTGAAAGACACCAGTTAGACCTGCTACAAGGGACCTACAGTATTGAACCCATTGGAAGAGACCCATTAGGACCCATTGGGTCCTATTGGACCAATTAAAAAGGACGACCTGTTGGAGCCATTGGAAGAGACCCATTAGGACCCATTGGGTCCTGTTGGAGGTGACCCATTGGGTCCTATTGGACTAATTAAAAAGGACAACCTGTTGGACCCATTGGAAGAGACCCATTAGGACCCATTGGGTCCTGTTGGGGGTGACCCATTGGACCAATTAGAAAGGACGACCTGTTGGACCCATTGGAAGAGACCCATTAGGGCCCATTGGGTCCTGTTGGAGGTGACCCATTGAGTCCTATTGGACTATTTGGTCCCATTGGAGAGACCCGCTGTGACCCATTGGCCACCCATTGGATGGAACCCATTAAGACCCATTGCATGAGTATCTCCATTAAACCCATTGAACCCCAGTTGCATCCCATTAGAACCCATTAGGTCCTATTAACACTGTTCCAAAATCCAAGTTGAAACCCATTGAATGGGATTTAATAGGATCCAATGGGATCCCATTGAAGGGACCTTATGGGTTTTAATGGGAATTTTCTCCTGGGATGCAAGTAATTTTCGACAGATCATTATCCTAAAGTAATGATACCATCACCTGGCGTGTAAAATTCTGGGGACCTTTTCTTTTCTTTTTTTTTTTTTGCTTTTCGGGCAATTTTGAGACTGACTTGATTTTCACGTTGACGTTTCGATGTGTAATTCTGCTTAAAAACATAAAAAGTGTTGTAAGTGTTTCAAGTGGATTGTTTTTATTTACTTCCGACAGAAACTAGAAATTTCCGACAGAGGCCTTCGGAGGCTTTGTGGGGGGGGGGCCGACCACCCCCTGCCCCCCCTCTAGCTACGCCACTGGCTATACCTGTAATTATAGTTGTTGAGAACAAACCCAACGGGCTGCACGTCTTTGAACGTTTTCGAGTGTTGTTACTTTTTGATGTAAGGATCCCATATGGCCCCACAATATTCCAGCTTTGAGCGGACTATAGCGTTTTGTAGGCAGTTTCCTTGACACCTTTGCTACAAGAGTGGAGATTTCTTTGTAGTAACCCAAGCATTTTATTTGCTTATATGACTTATATGAACCAGGGGTCAAATAGCAACTTCCTTCCCACTACCATGCATGAATGAGCAGGGAAGGGGCACTAACAGACTAACTCATGGACGTAGAAGCTGTACTCGATCCATTGAGGTGGGGATTGTGCACTGTTTCGGAATGTTGTCCTGGGAGAAGAACCCAAGGGTATGGGGTCCCATCTCCTTTAGAAAGTATTTTATGCACTTGGTGCAATATTTGATCAAATTTTAAGCAATAAGACTGCAATTTTTGACATTTTACAGAGCGTTTTTGTCCTGGAAATTAGAGGGAAGGAGCCCACCACATTTTTGACGGTGTAGGCTTTAGTCAACCAACCCCCACCCCTTCGCCTCTTATGCCTCTCACTAATTGCATCTTTATACGTTTATCATGGATTCTACCACCTCTAGCCATCTGTTATTGAGAATCCTGCATTCTGATTGGTTAAACACTGACCTGTTTTTCCACAACATACGGTCAGTAAACCTATACACTGATAAAAATGAAGTTTTCACACATTTTCGGTGGTATGGGTAGAAGAGGAATAAACCACATTTGTCTGACTGTTATTGTCTCATAACCGTCTGGACTCCCAATTTGCGAAATAACGGACTCGGTTTCGCCTCGTCCGCCAAATGCGATTTATTCCTTAAACAGTATGCACTGTCAGTAATATCGGGAATTTTCAGTCTGCGCTTTTCATACTTTCTTTCAGGGGAAGTTAGTTTTGATAGGGTCAATACAAGAGGCTCCTGAAAAATTGGAAGGGACATTGATCACTACGTTGTCACCACCAACAATTATTCGGAAAGGGGTGTATGGACATTTAGCACTCAAAACATCTATAAATCACATTTTTGTAACGAGTCATGACTCGAGTCATTAATTTTCAAAAGGAAAATGATTCGAGTTACATTGAAAGTAGTAAATGATTCGACTCTTCTGCAAAACTGTGTGACTCTTACAACACTGATAAATCAGAGAGACGAGCGGAGTGATGTCAGAGGGCAATCCACTGATCTAAATGTAGGACTGGCATTTTTCCTACACATGTCTTACATATAGAGGTTCTTCACGTGACGTCATTGCGTTCAGTCTGGCATACTGGTCGTCACTGAACATGCGCAGAAGGCGTGTTATCGATACGCATGCACGATTCGGCCTTAGTTACAATTGTTGTACAATGGACGCCTGGCCGTCAAAATAGAGAGACGCGCAGCGCAGTGACGTCGGTGAAGAACCTCTATAGAGGGATTTCAGTCACGTGACTTTACCGTGACTAGACGCACTTTTGAAGGGCAAGATCGCGCGTCTTTTTTGTTTTGACGAGAACGCGTCCATTGTGTCGCAGTAGTATCTATGGTTATGCCGTGCGCGTGAGTTGTAAATTCGCTTACTGCTTGTGCGTTTTGCCCTTCAGTGCCTGGGAATCCATTGTGTGTGACGTCACATGAAATCCCTCATAGAGGGATTTCATGTGACGTCAATACAAAAAGGACGCGCGATCTTGCCCTTCAAAATTGCGTCTAGTTGGTTAAAGTCACGTGACTGAAATCCCTCTATAGAGCTCATGCATATGTCACAATGGAGAAAGTGCTCCCTCTTTTGGAGGAAAATGGCGGAAAAGCGCGTATCATGGCAAGTTACATCAATAAATGCAGACAGCTGATTTGTCAACCAATCGTATACGCGTGTAAGTCTACTACACGTGAGCCGAAATCCACGCCGTTCGTGCACATGTGCTTCGTTGTTTTCACCCACTGAGCTATATAACTGGAGGACGCACCTCAATGCGGAATACGCCTCGAAATTGAAGCCGACTTGGGAGGTCACGTGATGTAGGTTAGCTTACTCAAGTCGATTCCACTGTCCCAGAGACGCGTATCTAGAAGTGAAAGTAATGTAACGCAGATTCATTGATGTACACGCTAAAGCAATCCGTTGTTATTATACTCATTAGGTCTCTAGTGTTTTATTGTAATTAATAGGGAATCTTTACACTATGATTGTGTGATCAAAAGATTGTTTTTTCACAAGCTTTTCTTGATTTTAGGAGTGGTCCTGCCTATTCGAAGGACAGAGCGTGTGACCACATTTCGAATACGTCGAGACTCGTTGACTTTGAAACATTCGCGATAGCACCGTCACTAAACAGTAGGCTGTCCATACATGTGCACAGATGTTCTGCACAACGCGTTGAAAGCGTCCTTTTGACACAAAAACACCAAGGCGCATGAAGGAAAGCTAACCCACGCGTGCACATGCACGCTTGCATTTTGGCCAATGATGTGCCTCGAATCCTACACGGTTCGCGTTTGGTGCTCTGTATGTTATACGACTATTGTGATGTAAGCCTTTTCATGAAGTTGCTGAGGCGGTGCAATGGTGTGTACGCTGAGGCGTGATAGCGCGCAAGTTAGTGTACAAGAGGCAGAAGAGACGCTAAGGCCCGCTACGGTGCGTTAGCATATACATGTACATCGTTGCATCAGCGCTAAATACGCGGTGGAATCGACTTCAGCAAACTAACCTACATCACGTGACCCTCCATGGTGGCTTAAAAAACCTTATTGTGGAATGATCCTTCCTAGCATATAGTTCAGTGTTTTCACCCAAAATGACGTCAGTGTGATGTCAATGCATAAGGTCTATAGAGGGGATTCACGGCGTCACGAGATCGCGCGTCTCTATGGTTTTTGAAGGGCACACGTCCCTTGTGTCACAGTAGTATCTAGGCCTATAGTTTTGCTGTGCGTGTGTGCTGTAAATACACTGCAATCAGAACCGGAAGCTGGCGGGTTACCGTAAAGATGCCGGGATGAACAAACATCCACAGCTCAAGGTTAGCCTTCTCTTTTCCTAGTTTCCCCTTAGTGTTCCCATTACAATAAAATTCCAGACTGCTACACCAGACTCGGAAGAAGCAAAAGGATGTACTGGGATGAGATCAGCAACTCCTTGATTGCCCTCTTGTTAGTTTTTTTAGTATAATTCCAGAAGGAAACATTCCACATACATGAAACTTCGCACATATGATGAACCTGCCTAATTCTACCATAATATATGGTTGCCATGGTGACCGGGATCAAAAGGTCATGTGAAATAAGGTCAAAGGTCAATTTTTGTGAAAGATCACATTTTTTTAGTATTTTTAGTATAATTCCAGAAGGAAACATTCCACATACACAAAACTTCACACATATGATGAACATGTGTAATGCTACCAAAATATGTGGTTGCCATGGCAACCAACGTCAAAGATCAATTTTTGTGAGAAATCACATTTTCTTAGTTTTTTTTAGTATAATTCCAGAAAGAAACATTCCACATACATGAAACTTCACACATATGATGAACCTGCCTAATACTACCATGGTTGCCATGGCGACCGGGATCAAAGGTCACGTGAAATAATGTCAAAGGTCAATTTTTGTGAAAAATAACATTTTTTTTTAGTATTTTAAGTATAACTCCAGAAGGAAACATTCCACATACATGAAATTTCGCATATGATGAATGTGCCTTTCGCATATCATATTGTGTGCATAGATTTTCTGTAAAGCGCACTGAATTCGTCCTTTTTGCAGAACAAAAGGGCGCATGGAGATTCAAATATCAGGGCGGCAGTGCTGATTTGACATACGCGCCTTTCTGTTCGGTGATGTACGTATAGTAGGCACGCATTACGGAAAACGTCATTGTTAGAACAACGCAGCTTGCGTAAGCATTGTATACGCGCAGAAATTAGTTGGCCTGTCTTTTTATCTGGAATACTTCACACGTACTTCTGCGTTATCATCGACGAACGCCCTGGTAGTTGCTTTCACTTTGTGAGCGCGTAAAAAATTAAAGGCCGATATTAAAGTGAGTAATTTAAAGATACCATAGAAACTGACATACATATGGATAGACTATGAGCTTCAATTCAAACCACTCATTGTGCGTTCATATTCAAGTGCACTTATTTAGAGACTGGGGAGCCAATTTTGAAGTGCGGGGGCCAATCATCGAAGCCGCCAAAGATATTATAAGCATAGATTCCAAACTCCTATACCTACACTGTTACGCTCAGTGACTCCTCATGGAGACGCAAATATCGGGGCGGAAGTGTAAATTTGACATGCGCGCCGTCCTATTCCGCGATCTGCGTACAAAAATAAGAACGCGTCACAGAAAATTCATTGTTAACAGAGGTTAGCGTGCGTGCACTTTTACAACGCGTTCTATACGCGCAGAATACATTTCTCTGTGTATTATCCGGAATACTTGACGCACAGTTCTGAGCGCTCTGGAAACAAACGCGCTAGTTGCTTTCCCGTTGCGAGCGCGTTAGTAATTGAACGCGCATATAAAAAATGCGTCACTTGAAGATACCATAGAAACTCATCAATGAATGTCGATGAACTTGCAAAACCAGTCATTGTGCGTTCATGTTTAAGTGTAAATACGTGGAATGCCGCGTTGAAGAAATAAGTTATTCTTGTTCAAGTGGAATTTATTGAAGCGTACTACTTCTTCAGTCAACAACATTTCGAAATAACAAGTATTAATACTTTTGTATAAGACATCCATTTGCCTGTTTGTTTTCAAAACGACTGAGCAGTGATCAGCACTTCCTCCCCGATGTTTTGACCTCCATGAGGAGTCAACGCGCCATTTTAAGTTTGGAATCTATGCTTCTAATATCTTTGGAAGCCGCCCAATATGTTCAATAAAATAAATGCAGTTTTATGCGGCCCATAATGCAGTTTACGGCGCTCCAAAATGCCCGGAAAAAGTTCGGGGCTAAAGCCCCCGTAGCCCCCCCCCCCCTCCACGATCCCTGCAATTATGTCTAGGCCTTATGCCACAAGGAAGAGAGAAAGTTCTTGTAAGTGAGTTATATGGCTGTGTGCGTGTGCTAGCGATGAGATAAGCAACTCCGTGGATTGCCCTCTTGTTAATAAAAGTTTGCCAAGATCCTAACGACCCTGTGTATGAACGAACTTTATGTGCAGAAGTTTTCATTTTGTAGAAACTGCTTCTTCCTGTTCTTTAGCTGTTGACAAGGTGGTGAAACCCTTTTCCTTTACTATAAATTTGCTTATGTCACATGGTTTACATAAAGAGAACAAAACTTTTGAACTAGCTGGGTAAATTCTCATTTTATTCGTGGTGGGAACCCGGGAGTCGACTGTGGTATAAAAACCCTACAAGGCCGGCATCCACTGAGGTCTTATCCGGCGGGGGTTACTAATTGCAGTAGACCTGTCTTCCCCACCCCAAAATACCTTTATTTTTTATCACATTGATAAATGTGTAAATTTCCAGCTTAGACTTGAAAGTAAAGATCGTTTACATGAAAATTATAACCCACAAAAAATTCCATATCCGGAAATTTTAGAATTCAAGCACGTTTTTACACTTTTTTGTACATTTTACGAGAACTGGCTGCCTGCTTTACCTGTTGTCTTACCCCTTCCTAAAAATTTCTGTTCACAGCCAATGTGTCCACAGCAGAATGTTGTCCCGTTTGTCTTTCTCTGTTTATCCCTTATCATTGTCATCATATCGCACTTCATACCACATCTGAAATGGTTGATTTCTCATAGAAATGTAAAATTACAGAAATTATAATTTCAAAACGACTAACCTCACATCTCGCTGCTATTTCCAATAGTTGCATAGAAGACCTTTGTAGTAAGAGAGTGTCATAGCCACTGATTAAGACACCGTCATAACACAACTGGCAGATTGTTTCCTTTATGTTATCAATCTTGCCAGTTTGTTCCAGGATACACAGGATTGCAAATTTATCACCGCCATCGATGTTCTTTAAGTAATCTATGATTTTCTCTGCGGAATCAGAATTAATTCCACAGGCGAAACGATATAAATACTGAACGTCGAATGGATCGAGATGCCGAAGAAATTCACCCAAATCCAAGGTTGGATTCCGCTGAAGGTAATCAACGAGGTAATGAGCAGCATACCATTCACAAAACAATTTATGATAAAACCTTACTTCCTTCTTGTATTGTACGTGTTCAGTGATAGGAGTACCCGGATCATCAATGATATCAACACTCTCTTCCTCTACTAAAATACCAATACGTATGTATTGATCATAAAACTCCCGTCCTACTAATTGACACATTTCATCTTTGTCCCAAATAATTCTTTGACTTTGTCCACTGAAAGCTTCAAAAGCCAATTTATCAAGGTCTCGGTGGTCAGTTTCAAATAATTCATATTTCCGAACGTTTTCATCTTCCATTTTATTTCTCATGTGACTATGAAAACAAGAAATCATATAACGAAAGAAGCTTGTAACTGAATTTAATTTACGAAATTGTTCACTTTCATACGTCATATGGGCGAATATGACGAATAAGAGGGGAACCTGACATAGGTCACTTAATATCGGGTTGTCCTCAAGATATCCTTCAATTTTTCTCACACCTTCATCATCGTCACCGACTACTGCCTTACGTATGTAATATCTACGTGCTTTGTCATCAAAGCCAGTCAATCTTATTCGCTTTGTTAATGGAGGATATTTCTTTGGTAAAAATGATGATCTTGTAGTAGTAACTACTTCAAAGTTTTGAAACATTTGTCTGGCTATGATGGTCATGACGTCAGTGATAGTTGCACTGTCTTGATCCGGGTACTCGTCGAATCCATCCAGTATGACAACAACCGACTTACTATTGCGAAGGATATGTTCAATGTCTGTTTCACTGATTGTTGTATCTCTTGGTAAAATAAACCGTTGTATAGCTTTGTAAATGGATGGTACGCCACCCAGCTGTCTTAATCGAAGCAGAATGAGTATTTCAACATCCTTTAGAGCTGATGTTTCTTTCAGGTTACACCAATCATATGCAAATTGAAGAGTAACAGTTGATTTACCGTATCCAGGCTCGCCCTCCAAGATACGTCGAGGTGAACTCAATAGAGAGGCATTAAACAAGTTTTCGTATGTTTCTAAAGTTTTCCATGTCCCACGTCCTCCTACTCCTTCTATCGAATCAAGGAACTCAATACCGCCCTCTACAAAAACTTTGTCAACACAATACAGTCTGTCTTTAATGTACGGAATAGGTTGAACTGCATCGTACCAGTCTTTGTATTTTTCCTTTATTTGACTCACAAAAAGCTCTTTAAGATCTGTTTTTAAAAGTAAATAAAGAAACGTTTACTTTACCACCTTGAAGTGAGATTTACATGTAAATATCGTTCTTTGTGCCTCTTTTGATGAAAATGACTGTTTGGGCTATTTAAGAGCTGCTTCCCTCGTGTACTTGTATTTAAATCAATACTTAAGTATCCATGGCGCTCAGTCAGTTTTTCATCATTTATGGAAAGCTTGAAGGCCAAGCACAAAAGAAAAGACGTCAAGAGAAAAACAAATGCAGTCACCCTAATTTGGGTTATTGCAAGTACCCGGGTATCCTATTTAATGAATGACTTTTCAGATTCATGTGACAATGTTTCTCACTGAATTGTGAAATTCACGCAGAATAACTCCTTTGCTTACCTTCAAGATGAATATGCAACATTGTAAACACTATATTCCTAAGTATAAATCATGGATGCTTTTCAAACTTGCCATGTGGATGCTTTATAGTTAAAAGATGAACCCATTTGGTTTTGGTAGAGCTCAAAGGTTATCTGAGGTCAACGGAGGTGAAAATGAGAAATTCTTAAAAACTACCTGTAAACACGATATCTCTAGAGAGCAAAGGTGAAAATCTTCATACTTGGCACATAACTTTATCAAACTAAAAACCCTATTGCTTTCAGTGGAGCTCAGAGGTCATTTGATTTCATCAGAGGTCAAAAACCGAAATTCTTGGAAAAAAACATAATATTTGAAGACAGGGATGATGGATCCTTTTCATACTTGGTATTAGGATGTGTTACTTAAAAGAAAGCGAGCCCTATGGATTTGATGGAGGTCAAAGGTCACGTGAGGTATCAAAGGTGAAACTACGAAAGCCTTGTAAACTATACTGAAAGTGGACGGTACCTCCAAACTGTGTCCGGCGTTTCATGACCAGCCAAAAGTTAGGGCTATATTTTTGTACCATTCCAAAGATACAATTATAGAAAACATGTATATTTTCACATCAAGCATAACTGTCACGATAATAATTATAGTTAATTACCTAATTAAGAACATCTGTAAAGGATGCTGTGACTATAGCATGATTAGAAATATCATACTCTGAACGAGTTCTTTGATGGCGTATTGGAATAGTGCTCGGTTTTTCGCACATGGGACCGAGTTCGAATCCCTTTAAAACACTTTTTCCATATTTTGTTATTCAATTTTGGTGGGTTTCAAAGGTCATGTGAGATCAGCAGAGGTAAAATTATAAAAGCATCGTAAAAATGGTAAAGTCAAGCAGTACAAATTTTAGAGATGAACTCAGTGCAACAAAGTACCTACTTTCGACAAGCAATCACTAAGCCCTTGGGCTTTCTGTTTTTATGAAGGCATTATTAAACACTCGACATGGATCAAATAAAAATGCGCATGAAGTGTTCTAAATACTGTACACAGAGTAATACTTCAAATCACGCATATCACGCTACAAATATTACTGATCACGATAGTAGATTGCCACATGAACAGCCTTTCATATCCTGTAGTTTAAAAGAAAAGTTGGAGTCGTATCCTCAGCGAAAGCGAAAATTCCTGGAGCCTAAGCGGGTAGATTTGCAATATTTGTTGAACAAAATATGGACCTAATTTGCATACTTCCTTCCTTCAGTCGAAAAGACAGTCTGCGTTATAGTCACAGAAAATCGTCACCTTAACGATCTTTTCGTTGTGGTAGAAAAGGGATGTTAGGAGGGGTTACCTGCCCCCAAGCTGATAAAAAATAAAAATGTTTGGAAAATGTTGATATTGTAACGATTTTGGGGGTGTAAGGTTCTCTCCGGTAGCGTTGTGACTTGCAGGGTGGAGTTCTTGGCCTAAGATGTAGTATTATGACTGGCCACAAGGTCGGCGAAATAGCGCGGAGTCAAACACAAGTAAAAATTACCCAAACAATCCAAGTAAGTACAAAACGGTGTATTCCCGCAACTGGCTATCAAATAAACGTAAATGGACTTCTTCGTCCTAAAACAAGGATAAATAAATCAGCTCTCAAATGCACCAAGAAGTAACAGAAAAACGATGAAATACAACTTCAGAGGCCTGCTTCACACGGTACTGGCTTCAGGGCATAAGCCTGCCAATATACCGAAAAATACCCAGGACCTTGCTGGTAAGAAACTACATTAAGGTGTGTCCTGTTTCCTTTGAGAACATCCTTATATACGGGATCTAATTTACATAAACTCACAATGATTTTCTTTGACGTTAAATTGTTCCTAAAAGAGTACAGCTTTCCCAAACTCCGGTAATCCCATAGAGAACGAAATACATTTTAAATCCGTAATAGGAAATTACCTGGAAACATCTGCACCCATCCCACATGAATGAATTTTACGATCGTACGACATACTGTTACGCAATGAATATTACCATAACATGTGTGACGGCGGATAATCCGCATAACGGCAAACAATGGTCTATGCAGCGCGCGGCTAATCCTACTATTACTACAGTAACTAAAGGAATACCTAAGCCAAGGGATTAACCCGGAGAGCCGCTCCGCAGGGCTCCGCCACTGCTCCCCAAACGCTCCTCACGACCTTGGCCAGAGGTCGGCCCGAGCGTTACAATATCAACTGTTACAAGGACTTTAAATTCAGATGTGCAACGTGAGGTATTGGGGAATTGTAACAGCGCCTTATGCGAATATGAATTGAAACAGGAATTCTTCTGCTTATCTCTAACCGTTTCAAAGAGGTCCTGCTCTGTCGTAAACTTGCTTAATTTAGAGTGTAATGGCTGTTCATTTCAGTTAAAGAGTCCTTGTTTTCTAGCAACATATTATACTCAACTTTCGCAACCTTCTTTTTGGGGGGATGGGGGAGTAAATTTTATTCTCACCCACCCTCCCCCTTTTTTATTGAATCTGAAGAGACAAAGTTAACTGATAGATCTTTTTTTCTAAGTTTAGGACAAAATTCTAGTAATTGCTCTTAAGGAAGTAAGCATACACGCACAGCATTCTATGTACACTTACTTAAGATAAAACGCGTTAAGTTACATGCACTGAACGTTGCTTTATGTAACTAGTAGAGAAAAGAACGCGATGCTCTTCGAAAGAACGCCTTACAATCTTCTGCAGGCACAGTACAATCATTTGAAATGAACATTGAAAAACAATAAAAGTTCGGTAATTCGGTAATGGAGTGCTCTCCGACTTCGAGGTACATTCAAGGACAAATTAATTGGAACCTTTTGGGACCTGTCAAATATTTTCAGGATGTCTTTAACTCCTACCCTTACACTGTAAAAAGAGACGTCTTCATTTTTTAACACATTATGGGATTGAATAATTAGAAAACGAACAACAAAATGGATAAGCACAGTAAAGGACTGAACGAATATTAACACATGATAAAGATAATGACGTCAATCAAAGTGCACTCCTCAAACACGTTTGCATGTTTGATATATATGTTAATTTTTCTTTATTAAAAACAACTTCATGTTTACAGTAATCATGAAATAAACGCATAAAACGTGTTTACGAGATGGCGTTAACATGGCGTCAATGTGTTAAAGTTGGCAATTTAGACGTTTAATTTGCTTATGTATTTTATTGTTTTTTCGGTTACATAAACGCCAAGACGCGTTTATTATGTGTTACAAAAAGTGTTAATCATTTTTTACAGTGTACACAATATTATGAAGAAAACGAAGCGCTCGCAGCTTTATTTGGTGGGCAATTTTCACATTTTTCATCTCCAAAACCAACATTAAGGTTTAGGGTGGGTATTTGTTGCAGATATTTTTGGTTCAAGGACTGTCTACGCGTCTGTACAAAGGTATAGGAGGAGCCTTGTGTTGACTATTTATAAAAAAATTGGCAAAAGCAAACGAGACATCTGGTAACTGTTTTAGTTTACTGTTAGTGAGAAATAGTGGACAGGTATAATGCTATCTGGGTAGTTTTATGAGGAAATTATATGACTTCCCAGTTACAGAGGAAAGACTTGGAAGGAGTGATGTAGTGCCATGGACTGCGGAGACGGGGTAGGGGAGTACGTGGGCTTTAGCCCCGCACTTTTTCTACCGTGGGCATTTTTGGCGTCTGAGACTGGAATGATAGGCTTTACTTTCCTGGACATATTGGCCCTTTGGATGATTAGCCCCCCCCCCCCCCCTATAGAATTCAGAATTGGCTCCGCGATCCCTGAATACAAAGGGACAGTAATCATTACACAATAGAACGATGCCACTTTGGAGTTTAATTACTTAGTCAGTTAGGAAACTCCAAGGGAGAAAGGTGTAAAGCCACCATTAGTTGGGAAAATATATTTTATGATCTGTACCGTAACGAACAGACAAATACAAGAGGAAACGTTTTAGTAATTGAGTATAAATAGACATGAAGCAGTGGGTAAGCGGTTGTGTCGTGAATTTTATGGCGCTATGCTACTAGCCAGGACCACTTCCTTCCCCTTGTCTGACGTTTATCCAGTGATGTATGGAGGAAAATATTTGCTGCTGTTTTATGTCCCAGGGGAATTATACCGCTTGAAATAGGACCTTGAAGTAAGTCGTTTAATGTCCCTGCAGAGCTGCTTACAATATATGTGATATGTAACCGCTTTAGCGCACAGTTTAAGGAAGGGTTTAAGCAAAACCTTAATTTTCCCATGTGCAAGAGGAACTAAATCTAAGCAATTTGGTGAAGCTTTTATTCAATTCCGACATGCAGTTCTCGAGATATCACCAAATGAATTTACTACATTTGTGACCCAAAGTGAGCTTGAGTAAGCAGGGTTACATCACCTCCTAACATTGATGAGAAATAAATTGTTTCTTGATTTTTTAGCTGTTGTACTGACTTTGAAATTTATAGGGATAGGGGCTCTCCATGCGGAATTTAAAGTGTAAAATTTCCATGCTTGGATTATTTATGGAGGAGAAAAGTGGTTGTAAAGTTTAAAGGAAACCAAAAATTGTCCTTAATGTGATGTTATGATGTCATATGAGCTTGCTTTAAGTTCACTTAGGGACAATGTGACAAGAACGGTAACTGCTAACATCTAGAACATCACATCGGATTTAAATGTAAATTTCACCAGAATGCTTAGATTAAGTAAATCTCTCACGTTACAAAACTAAATTTGAACCTAGACCCTTTTTTAAGTTATCTATGATAAGTGTCAGAATAGAAACATGACTTTTAATCTATGTAAAAACGACGGAGAAACTCTGAGCATAACTTGCTAGTATTGCACTAGGGTAAATACCTGTCTTCACGAGACGCATTTACAAGTGTAGGATGAGAAGCACCCTACCTTAACCATTGGTACATTTTTCGTATTCTGACGCAACTTAGGGTGTAACAGAACCTAAATGAGACCACTGTTTACAACTGACTGAAACAGTTAACCCTTGACCACCAAACAGTAAGTTAAAAGAGTTTACGGTTGACCTTCAATTTTAACATTTGAGCAGGGAATGTGACCAAACATTTTCCGTTATATGGTCACCCATTGTGAATCCCTTCTTTCTGTCTAAGTTTTCCAAAGTGCTTTTCACTATAGATTTTGAATAATCCCGTCTGTATCATTTCATCTTTCACTCCACGAGATGACTACGTGATTGTATTTGGACGAAAAAGTACTTTTAACCCTAACTTAACCAGTCACTCTCGTTTGTGGTTGCTAAACTTTAAAATTCAACACAAGCCTTCTCCTATACCTTTTTACAGATACTAAGACCAGTCCTGGACAAAATTATTGGGGCACTTTCAATCCTGTCAGATTTTCTTCTGCATGCCTTCCCTTTAACCCTTACCCAAAGTTGAGAAAAGAGAGAACATGCTATTTTCTTGAGGGCGCAACTTTCATTCACCTTCAGAAATAACGTTGGGGTGGGGGAGGGGTGGGCATTTGTTCCAATTAATTTTCCCAGGATTGTTACTTTAGGGATCCTTTATGCACACTGAGTCGAGTTCTGGTACTAGTGAATATAAGGCCGAGTCCTGGGTGAGTACGCTTGCAATAACAATAAAAAACGTTGGAAATTTCACCCATTTTCGAAGAGCAGTCTAGAACTGGAAGTCAAGCAATTAGGACAAAGGAGGTCAGACGTTTTCAATAGTTTCCAGCAGGGTGTTTTTTTTTTTTAACTGACGTACAAAGCTTGAGAGGCTTACATAATATTTCGTTTCTGGTAGGAGTAATTATTTATATTCTGTTTTGTGTTTGGCGTTTAACAAGAAATACATGAAGGAGTAGCAATTTCAATCCTTCAGGACTGGAATACTTCACTAAACTTAACTCCCCACATTTAAATTCTAATTTCTGAGATGACTATGATTTTGCTATGGGCTTTCTTTCCATTTTCTTTTCATTTCTCACCGACGCATGATGCGTATATGTGCGTGTGTGTGGTAATGTCAATACTTGTGGTTGGAGTAGTCCTGCGTGGCAGCTAATTTCTGTCAATGGGTTCAAGCCTCCTGTCAGTTGTCCCTACATGTCAAGTGAAACATAGGGGGCCACTGCTTTTTCTCAACTACGTACTTCGGGTGTCAGTAAAGCACACAAACATGTAGCATTTGTAGAAACATTTTAATCCTTTGTTACTTAATGTTGCATTGTGAAATTTAACCATTCTAATAGAGTTTAACGGCATAAAGAGAAATAGTAATCCAAATTCTCATTTGTGAGATACACAGGTAATTTTGACTTGATGAGCCCAAACTTAGTCACAAAAGGAGGGAATGTTTCCGCTTCTCAAACCTTTTAGCCTGTACCCTTGCACCGCCCTCATCAAATGAAAAGATTTTTTAAAATATACTTACATGGTAGAGTCCCACTGTCATATATTTTTGCTAGCAACGTTGACGAAATAGTAGCCTAAAAGGAAATTAATAAAATACGTTAAGTTTACCGTGAGCAATCATTGCAGGAGTGATTGCACGATACCTTTTTCAAACAATAAAGCTATTACATATAAGCCGAAGATTTGTTGGTTTAACTTTAAGTTAGTAGTTAGCACTGTAATCGTAAAAGGCAATCTAATTACAAAATCGTTATTTATTTATACACCAGACATTATTTTGACTTAACTGGATGACACTTAAAATGAATCTAAGGTAATATCTCACATGATGACTTGAAGCTGCTTTGACTTTTATATTTCGGCATTGCTGCATTACATTTCAGCATTACCTAAGGGCTAACATCCCAGTCACGTCTGCCTCACCCCCATGCAAAGTTTGAAAGTCATTAAAACTAATACATTACAAGAAAATTTCGATTGAACTGTATTCATGCAGCTTTTGTTTAGGCCTTTAACAGTTTACTTATTAAACAAACTTTTACATTAATCACTGAGGTTATATTTGTCAATTTTTAGTTTGCTTAATGTGAAATATTGCGTTTGTAGCACAGGAAATTTTCGTATCATAAACCATAATAGATGAAAGGCGTTTCAAAACATGTACCAAAATTTATTTTCAAGACATCAGTTTCTCACATACAGAAATCACCTTTATGTATCTCAGAAATACTTTTTTTCAACCAATTATGTGGAATCTTGCCATGCATAGTATTTTCGGGAAATAAAGAGTACTTGGTGATATTGCATGTTCTTCTATCTAGACGCAACATAATTTATTGATGCCTGCAACCTTACATACTCAAGTATTACAATTTTCGTCAACTTTTTAAATCAGATTTACCTCGTCCTTGTGTGTTGATCTCAGGTTGAAAATATTCTTGCCTGAAAACAATAAGATCTTTAGCATGTCATGGTAGTATATTTAAGAAGATAAAAGGCAGAAAAGACTGTATTGATAGAATATTGCAGGTAAGGTAAGTAAGAGGTAAATGCACTATGGTACGTATTCAGCTGTGAATTGTTTGCCCTTTGCACCTCATTGAGGAACGTAACGTTATGTTACTCCTTTTTCATGGAGAAACGTTTTTAACACAAGCAAATAATGTCATTAACACAAACAACTTTATATTTGCCATTTACTTTACTGAAAATAAAGAAATTTCTCCAAAAGCTACTATTTATTTGTATCGAAGTTACATGCACTTGAATATAGGCCTACATAGCAGATTTTGCAACAAATGAAACAGGATAAGGGACTTTTTGCTTACATGTGTATTGCTGGATGATTTTCCCACACAATAGAAGAGAAAGGACTGACACACTCACAGTGATAATCCAAGGGATATTGCTGTGTGTGACTGGTGAATTTGTTGGATGAAAGTCGACTGTAAAATAAACAATTGCGGTATGCAGATTAAAGAGGTAAACTTGGCTTAGCCATTAAATACATAAAATATAAACAATTCCTGTTAGATAAACAAAACATGTTTTGATTTTTTTTAATGGCAGTGGTGAAGGTGTCAAATATGAAGTATTTTCAGAGGTGAAAATAAAGTAATACGGACTTGTGTGGAGTAATGCAAGATAATTTGTGGACCTTTCATTAGCAGTAATACTTTCAAAAAAGATGAAAAGATTTTTTTCTACTGTAGCTTCTCTGAAAGGGGTATGTTACACAAGTTTTTTTGCAACCGTTATGTGGCACATTTCTCCTTCCAAAAGTACGTAGATATTTAATGCAGACAAAAGCACTCATACACAGCTGCAACACAGTTTAGCCATAAATTTCTCATTCTTTATACTTTACATTCAACCTCTAGTATCACAGCCGAGCTTATCACCCATTGATGATTACAGATGTTCCTAGTTTTACTTTCTCAACAGTTTAATATTCCCATCAGGACAATAACACCTAAAGTTGACGAAAAAACGAATTTTCCTGTAGATACCGAAATGGTACGATCCTTCACGATGCTAGTGCCGAAGAGCTACGAATTGCTGAAGTTCTGTATGACGTTATAATTACAACCGAGCATGTTTGCTTCTTACAGGCATTGTACAGTAGTAGAATGCATTAAAGCGTATGGTACTAGCCTTTTTTAATTTTTTAATGCTGCAGCCCACACAATGGCTTCAGAATCCTAAGTATTCATACACGGATTCCTTATAACTAGACGAACGACAAAAAGTTAGTGTTCAAAATAGACAGAAAAGTCACAAACTGTAGTAACAAGCCATAAAATATTGCTAGAAGTGTCCAAATAACGACTCAATGTGGAAACGAACACAGTATAGCATAGCATAGCTAGGTGTATCCACCGGTCAAACGTCTGCCTTCAAGCTTGTCCAAAAGATCAATATTTCTTTAGTCTTCTGATTATCTTTGGAACCATGCATAGTTACCACGTTACTATAATACGCGCATACTATACACTGTACATGTGTGTGCATACAGCACATAAATGTACAATGTATACAACATAGAGCTTGAAGTTGTTGAACTTTTTCGGTAAAACATTATAACATTACGAAATTATCGGACGAGTTTGCACATTTTGCAACATTTTTTCACGTTTCCTTTAATGGCAATTTGCACAGTGTAATCTATACACTCTTTAAAATGTTCAGACACCCCGAATCTGATTAATTCTGTAATCAAATCTGGATTAAAAAGATTTGATCAGATTTGCATTAAAAAGGATGCAACTTGCATTATGTTTTATCAAAATCTGTCTAAAGAAATGATCAAATTCCAGGTTGGCGCCTCTCTGATACGGAATGGTCTCAAATCTGCTCCGGACGTTTCAAGACTAGAGTTAGACTTTTTGAAACGTGTGCCTTACCCTTAAAGATTAAATCAACTTTTGTCGTTAAATGAAATGATTCTTCTGATTCGGATGTTCCGCATTCAATCGTCAATCTGTCACGTGACTTATCTTTAATATAATATGATGCCTTTTGCGAAACATCAAATGTCTCTCCATCGCTTTGGATTGTTGACTCGTGGTTTGTAAAAGAAATCAGTTCTGCTTCACTTTTACGAAATGTTTTCCATTTAAGCTCAACTCGAGGACGTATTCCCTTCACCAAACAAGTCAGACTTCCTTCATGACTAGCCTCTATTACACAGTACTTTTGATGGTCACATCCTTCCACGACAGGATAAGCTGGAACGGGGGGAACTAAAAAAAGGATTTAGGAAAGAGTCGGTGATTTTTTTTACTAAATGATTTGCTTCAAGCAAACGATTGTAGGTATTACATAAAGTCTTTATATATTTAACATGCATTATATTTACTTTGCTAAACCCTCCCATTCCATTGTCTATGTGGGGTATAGCATGCTATCAATTTTATCGCCCAAGGTAGTTGCTAGTGCAAGGAGCCCTGAAATCCATCTCTGTGGAAGTTGTTTAATATCACTTGTGTCTTCATACTCACTACTTTACCTGAATTGTACAACCATAAGCATAACAAGGAAATAAAACAGCTGATCATTTTAAGGAGGTATATTCGTCTTTACCATGTTTCGTTTATGCATGATATATGTTGCAAAAGATTTATGAAGCAAAATGCTCTTTACTGATAGTAGATAAACTTTATATTGATTCCTAAATACGTCGAAGCCTTACAGTTTGGAAGGCTCTTTGTTAAATTACCATTTAATTAAATTGTAACTTTGAGTGTACCTCTAACTTTAACGTCATATGTTATCCATCCGTTTGTCAATCCATTCCCAAACACACAGAAGTAGATTCCTTCGTGCTTTACATCCACCTGATATACTATTAAGCTACCGTTTCCATCGACATTAATATTGTCCACATATACTTCAGAATGTTTTTCTCCGACGAAAATAGAATAGAGTAAATCTTCATGTTGAGAACCATCGAAAGTAGTTGCTTTCTTCCAAATAACAAATGCGGTTGCATCATAAGTGCAGGTAAGTTCTAACATTGAACCACGTTCCACGTATCGTTGTGTTCGTTTTGTGGATGAGAAATTAAGGGAAGGATTCTCCACTAAGATCATAGACTCATATTTCTGTAGTACATTTAATCGACTAGATGCTTTACAAACAAGAAGCGCCAAGAGAGGTGAATAGTGAAAAAAATCTGTAGTAGTGACACGAAATGTGTAGCCTATGGTTCCACGGGTAGCAACAACGTCGTTTAGAATAACCTTATCCTCATTTAAGGTTCTTGCCATCCATGCTAAAGTAATATTGGGTCTGACATCTTGGATAGAGCACCGCACTGGGGAATCGCCTTTATAATAACAAACCGTACTGTTGTTACCACAATTGAAAATATGAGGAAAACTGATGTCTGGTTTAGCTGCAAAGTTAAAAGCATAATAAGTAAGGAATATTTATATAAAAACTGTTACCATATATGGAAACACAAAATGATATGACAACTTCGTATGGGAATAGCCTAATGTCCACTCTCGAGAAAATAGCAAGCGCACTTTTTAAACTAAAACAGCCAAACGTTAGGAACTATCAAGTGTTCCATTATTTAAAATAACGTAAGCAATATACGAAGTCGGAATACTTACCCATAACGACAACTCGGATTTGAGTGATGATTGGATTCTGTAAGCTGTTGTGTAGATAAGCCGCCGTGTAAATTCCTTCATGTCTCACCGACACGTTCTTGATGATGAGTGAACCGTTTGAATAAACGTCAAATTCCCCCGACTCGTACCCATACCCACTCTTCAACAAATCACTGTACCGAATAATGGGATCACTTTTAATATAAACAGATGTATTGTACCATAAAACACTATAAAAGCCTTCTTGAAAGGTACAATGTATTGTTGCAGGTCTTCTCAGCTCCAGATATTGTGGAGAATCGCAAGTTCGTGGGACATGAGAACCTACCAAAGACAATTCAAAAAGGATGAGTTTTTTCTTCTTATTGAAGAATTTAAGCTAGTGCTTTAAAGATGACATGTTTCACGAATCTCCAAGTTCCAACGCATAAAATCCGCACAGAGTTTAGGGTTGAACTTACCTTTACTGTTAAACACAAGACTCCACGTCACCAGTACAACAAACGTTGCGCAAAACATCATTTTTGTCTGTAAAAAACGAAAACATATAAGGAACCATTAGCCTAGAAAGCTGTTTACGACTGGGGAAGAAGACTAAACGTTGTTTTGTATCGCCGTTCTGAGGAGTGGTCTGAGGAGGGGCACAGCCTTGATTCTATTTTTTAGGGGGATTTATCCTTTGCGTTTGACACATTGGACAACAATAACCTACTCCGTCTTCTTAAAAAACGTTTGACTTTACCGGATCCGTGTATGACTGGTTCAAGTCATATTTAAGAGAAAAGATTCACGTCGGTACGCTTGCGCCCATATCATATCTCTCCGGAATTCCCAGTAACCTTTGGGGTTCCCCAGGGAGCAGTGTGCGGCCCAATTCTTTTTACAATATTTACATCTCCTTTGGAGGACATAATGCTCAAGCATTTAGGCCTATGGTCGTGATTATACGTATGCTGATGATTCACAAGTTTATGTTGTTTGTAAGAGGTCTCTCCTGGTTCAAGATGCAATTAAGGACACATGAATCACGTCTGCGGGTCTGCTTACCACGCCTTGTTCAGAATTGTTAAAATGTGAACCCCTCTCGATGTATGGTCAACTGAAAAGATTGTACATGTTCTTGTCCCTTCTCGACTTGACTATTGTAATAGACTATGTGCTATGTGTTTACCTATAAGCAGAGTTGTAACAAGTCAAGTCACTGACTCGGACTCGATTCGCATATTTGACTTGACTTGACTTGACTTGGTCATCAGCCAAAATGACTTGACTTGACTCGAGTCTGGACCCTAAATGACTTGACTTGACTCGAGTCACCACCTAAAATGACTTGACTTGACTCGGACTCGAGCCTAGTATGACTCGAGTCCAATTGAAGACTCGAGTCAGGGAAAATGACTCGAGTCTCCTTCTGCGACTCGTGTCCGTTGACGCGACTCTGATGTTTGTAAATCTATCCAATTCTGGGCTGTGCTACGTGCATATCGCGAGGTAGACGTGGCCTCAACACACAGTGCACGTGTAAGGTGCGCTTAGCGTGCCATAGGTCTTGAAATCGACATATGTCGAACAAAATTGACATATGTCAGTTTCTCGTTATCTGATTGGATAAAACTGTCAGATGTAAGAGAAACTGTCAGATTGCGAATTAAATCGACATATGTCTAGTTTCTCGTACTCTTATTGGCCAAACGACGTCACCTGGTCTTTTCCAGAGCTCTGATTGGACAAAACTGTCAGATGTGAGCTGAAATTGAACATATGTTGAGTTAAATCGACATATGTCTAGTTTCTCGTACTCTTATTGGCCAAAAAACGTCACCTGGTCTTTTCCAGAGCTCTCATTGGACAGAACTGTCAGATTTGAGCTATAAATTGAACATATGTCAAATTAAATCGACATATGTCTATTTTCTCGTACTCTTATTGGCTAAACGACGTCACCTGGTCTTTTTTGGAGCTCTGATTGGACAAAACTGTCAGATGTGAGCTATAAATTTTCGTTTGAGCTGAAATCGAACATATGTCGAATTAAATCGACATATGTCTAGTGTTTCGTACTCTTATTGGCTAAACAACGTCACCAGGTCTTTTCCAGAGCTCTGATTGGACAAAACTGTCAGATGTGAGCTGAAATTGGACATATGTCGAATTTAATCGTCATATGTCTATTTTCTCGTACTCTTATTGGCTAAACAACGTCACCTAATCTTCTTCAGAGCTCTGATTGGACAAAACTGTCAGATGTGAGCTGAAATCGAGCATATGTCGAATTAAATCGACATATGTCTAGTTTCTCGTACTCTTATTGGTCAAACAACGTCACCTGGTCTTTTTTAGAGCTCTGGTTGGACAAAACTGCCAGATGTGAGCTGAAATTGTACATATTTTCAACTAAACGAATATTTATCGGGTTTCTCGTGCTTTCATTGAACAAACTTCAGTCACCTGTTGTTTACATGTGCTTTGAGGGAAAGACCCGAATTTGAGCAAGGTGTGTAATGGTGGTGGTGTTTAGAGGTTTGAGGTGGTGGGGAAGTGTGTCAAGGCATGGCCGTACGGGACTGTTTTTCTCAGAAAGGGCGGAGATTCTTTACCCGACTCCATACCAGTGGTGGCGCCAGGATTTCAAAAGTGGAGAACCGGATGGGGGGCTAATTGAGGGCAAAAGAAAATGTTGGGGGCAAAAAAAAAAAAATTGCAAGTAGCGAAATAAGACGCAATGCGCGAGCTTTTGCAGTTGGCGTCCAGGGGTCCACCTTAAGGCCCCTGGTGGAGTCCATTGGCAAAGCCCCAGTAGGGGTTCAGGGATCGAAGCCACAGGAAGCACTGAGGTTTTAGCATACCCTGAGTGAAAAATTAAGTCTCATGATAGGTATACTTTTATTTAGTGGATAGGTTCCAGGGGCCGGCAAAGGACCCCAAGTAGGTTCCATGGGACAAAGTCCGGGTGGTGGTCCAGGGGACGAAGCCCCGGAAGCTCTGAGGTTTAAGCATATCTATTGGTAAAACATTAAGTCTCAGGATAGGTATATATTGCTTTAACGGGTACTTCCTTGGTGTCGCCACTACTCCAGACCATTTTCAGTGTCCAATTTTCCGCCCGATTGAGACGAAATATCTGCCCGATTTAGTCAGGTTTCTGAAATTTGAGGGGCGGCCTCCCCCATCCCCCCGGCCCTTGCGGCCATGTGTCAGGGCAATACTAAGTTTTAGGCTTTTTAGTGGCGCAATTTGTTTTGTTTTCGACGCTACCCCTTGGTCACTTTCATTGCTATACGTTGCTATCATTTTAAGGGTCACAATTTCACAATTTCGTAAATATCCAAGCCTTTGGAGGTATCGCTTTCCAGGCTCCATCGGGGATCCAACAAGGGGACCCTATGGCGGGCCCCTGGACTCCAGCAACTCTATTGAGCGTCTCGTTTCACCATGGCACTTCCAGAGACTATAGGTCCCAGTGGCGTCATATCAGTTGTTTGCAGGAAGGGGCAAGTCGCTCGTCGTACGCCTCCTAAAGCCGGGCCCGGAATAACTGTTTGTTCGATCATCTCACATGGGAACTCAGCCAGTAGATTACCCTGATTGGGCAGGGGGCAAGCTCTGGCCGGGATAAGTAAAATCGAAGTAACATTGGTAAGACGGGAACATGGGGGGAAAACGAAAGAAAGACAGGGAGTAGGAAAAGGAAAAGGGGAGAGGACTAGAAAAATAAAAAATAAAGGCAAAAAAGGGAAAATGAAATAATAGGAATGGAGATTATTACCGATGTCTATAGTGGGTCTAGAAAAATGACATGTAAAGAGAAATTAAGAGTGAATTTGAATTAATGGATAACTGGTTTGTAATGTACATGAGGTATGCCAAGAATTCATAATACTTGAAGATTTTTTTCGGCGGACTTCACACTTATTAATCATATTTGCATAGGCTGTCGTTACTACCTTCTACTGGACAGTTTGAGCAAAATATTTTCAAAGCTTTATGCATCCTCCTAAAATCTTCAAACCCCTAAATATCTAGTTATTTTAGGTTTAACTTATGAACGCTTGGGACAGTGGGAGGTGTCATTTCCTGCAATGTGGGAGGCATTTTGGCCGAACATTTTCTTGGTACACTAAGCGTCAACTGGTGCTGTCCCTTTGAGGGAAGGCCAACTAACCTTTTGGGAAAATTTCTGGATCTTACCCCGCCGACAAGGTACCCGTCAAATCGATCGTCATTTCATACGAGTTAGGTTGTTATAGAAGATGGAAACTTAAATTGATCATGGTAACTTAATTAGGTCGCACCCTGACTAAGGCCATTTGCATATCAGTTAAATGTTTTATTCTTATGCCCGCAATTTTTACCACACCACAGATTCCGGGGCTTCGTCCGGCCCCAAGGAGTGCTGAACTGGACCCAAAGACCTCGGGGATCTACCTCCATAATTAACTTTAAATACCATGACATCGGGACGATAATTTTTATTTTGCCCCCCCCCTTCTTCCCTGGACCGAAAAATCTGGCTACATGTCGGAAATCATCAAGACACTTAATGAAGTCCCGGCTGGCGGTGTCACTCTCTTGCAACAATTTTTGCAGACAGGGATTACAAAGACTGAAATACTTGCTTTAATTCTAAAGACTGAATAAAGACAACACAATCATTGTCACCACACAGTATTTAGAAAGAAATTTACATTGGCCTACAACAATCTATTGACTCGAAGACCGCTAGTGCCGGATCTGGAGGGGCGCTAATAGTACAAAAGCTTTCCTTTTCCTTTTCCTTTTCCTTTTCATTCCATTTTTCTCATTCTTTGTCTTTCAATCTTTTTCTCTTTTTTTCTTTTTTTCGTGTACCTTCATTTTGCCCCCACTGGCCCGTTTAGGGAAGTCGACTACCCCACCCTGCCCCCCTTTGTTGCGCCACTGATCGTCCGTCATGTTTGTATCCCCAAGGCTTCCATCTAGTAGAATGTTGTATCCCCTCCGCGCCTCCACCGCAGAAAATAATTCAGGGGGCAAATTCTTTTTAGGGTGCAAAACTTTTTTCAGGGGAAATATTTTACTCCCAGAAGTGTTTAGATGCTACTTCACACAAAGTGTTGCCGGCGTAGGCAGGAACTTGTCAAGGTGGGGGGGGGGGGGGGAGTGGCGAGCGCAAGAAAAGTTTGGCCCAAGTAGGCTCCCAGATCGCTGGAAATTGCACTTCCAATGCCTGTTTACCGCATATCAGCAGGAAAAACACTAGTAATATCGTAAAAATAAACATTAAAAAATACCAAAAATATGCTCAAGGGGGCGGCTGTCCCTTCGCCGCCCCCCCCCCCGGCTACGCGCCTGTGTGTTGATGTTTTTATTCAATTCCAGTTTTGAGAGTAGGAATTCACACTGTCACATGTCGATTTAATTTATATATTTAAAATTTCAGCTCACATCTGACAGTTTTGTCCAGTCCGAGCTCTGGAAAAGAGCTGGTGACCATGGGCGTCCGCAGAAAAAAATTCAGGGGGTCAAAATTTTTTAAGGGGGCCAAACATTTTTCATGGGAAATATTTTACTCCCAGAAAGGCTTTAGATGCTACTTTCACACAGTGTTGCCAAAGGGGTAGCCAGGAAATTGTCAAGGGGGGGGGGCGAAGCCCATAGACAGACTCTCAGCGCTCCGCGCCCCCATGGGTTGGCACGGGGCGCTAGAAAATTTTGGCCCAAAATGATTCCTAGATCGCTGGAAATGGCACTTCCAAGGCCTTTATACCGCACATAAAAAGGGAAACACTAGCAATACCGTAAATACTAATAATACCAAAAATATGCTCGGAGGGGGGGGGGGGCTCTCGGGGCCTCAATGTTGATATTTTTATTCAATTCCTGTTTTGAGAGTAGAAATTCACACTGAGTGAACTGTTAAGATATGTTGATGATATATTTTCTTCGATTTTTTCTTTATTTTTTCTTCGTTTTTTCAAGTTTTTGATTTGCCAGGGGGGAAGTACCCCCTATGACGCCCATGCTGGTGACGTTGTTTGGCCAATAAGAGCACGAGAAACTAGACATATGTCGATTTAATTCGACATATGTTCAATTTCAGCTCACATTTGACAGTTTTGTCTAATCAGAGCTCTGGAAAAGGCCAGGTGACGTTGTTTAGCCAATACGAGTATGAGAAACTAGACATACGTCGATTTAATTCGATATATGTTCGGTTTCAGCTGACATCTGACAGTTTTGTCCAATCAGAGCTCCAGAAAAGACCAGATGACGTTTTTTGGCCAACAAGAGTACGAGTAACTAGACATACGTCGATTTAATTCGACATGTATGTTATGTACATGCAAATGCATCCATCAAACAAAGCCATCTGTCGCTGGCGGGATGACGGTGGACAATGGGGAACTTGCCCCCCCCCCCACTTTTTCCAGAGCTTAAAAAATAATAAAAATAATGAATAAAAAAAAACGAAAGGAATCGAGACAAGAGAAACTGTAAGAGAATTTTCAATATCCTATTATGATTAAATTTCGCAATGTTAAATGAAGAAAACATTAAAATCAAGTACCATAAAAATGCTAGGAAGATTTTTCTCTGCGCACCCCCAGAGAAAACTGACTAATACAATTGAAAATTTTGTCTGGCACCGTGAAATTTCTTTCAAAGCGTGGGCGTCTCCTACGCGCCACACTATTGTGACTTGAAGTCACTGAAAGTACTGCACATTATTAAATGCACCTGGTCCTTGCAAACAAAATGCCAAACACTACCCATGTATAAGGAATCACAGTTCTCGATAAATTTTTCGGCTTGCATCGCATGAGCCTGATATAAATTGGCCTCATTAGTACTGCTGTACGGCTGTGCGTAGGAAAATTTTGGTGGAATTACCTCGTTATTATTTCCTGTAGGACAGCTTGAGTAAATTACTATTTCCAAAACCCTCGCTACACCT
Source organism: Holothuria leucospilota (assembly GCA_029531755.1). Classification (NCBI taxonomy): domain Eukaryota; kingdom Metazoa; phylum Echinodermata; class Holothuroidea; order Aspidochirotida; family Holothuriidae; genus Holothuria; species Holothuria leucospilota. The sequence goes on from JAIZAY010000148.1 coordinate 89,418, forward strand.
TTCCCTGTCCACTTTCCCCACTAACTGCCATCATGCATCCTCAGCAAATTGACTAACGGTTACTATCTTAAATTTGCGATTTTCATTAGAAACCTATTTCATTAGCATTTCAAATCACAGATGGGGAAGCAGAATTTGTTCAAGGAATTGTCCAGAATTGCCGCAAAAGCCGTCAAATTTAAAAAAAATTACTCAGTCTTCAGCCTCCAGCTTCGCACCTTCGGCGCAAGCGGTGAAAGGTTTCGCCGGGCCGGCCACAACTTCCCAAGATGTAGACTCTAATGGAAATTACTTCGCTGCATGACATTTAAACTGCCGATGGCCTTGGCCATGTCCATGTAAAAACTACCCGTAAAACATTTCATTGTTTATTTTTTAAATTATCATAATTATACTCTATAACCTGATAACCTCCAAAATCGACACTACCTTATATTTCACACTAGTAAAGACGGTTGAGGGGGATCTTCCCAGACCATCGACAAAATGAAACACGAAAGAAAGAACCATAGAGCAGGATATAGGGCCCTGTATCCTGCTGTATGGAAAGAACAGGCACCTGGGAAAAGCAGGACTTTTTTAATGTAATAAACAATACTGCATATAAAATCAACGAAAAACAATAGGCTACAATTAAACATCTCAATGTGTTTCCTTCGGAGAACTTCACGAGCACCCGTTTTAAATATTGTTTTGGGATTCCGGGTTTTTTTTCCAGTAGAACATTTGGGTTTTCATAGCTTCGTATACATACTCTTCCATTATCTTTGAAACCCTTGAATTCCCCATGGCCTTACGCAGTGGAGGGGAAGTTCCCCTCCCCCAGAGATTTTCAAAGCAAAATTTTCATCACCATTGATCTGTGTAAATTTACCGACTTTGTAAACATTGTTTAGATGCAAGTTGTAAGGGACGAGAAAGTGCCATTTCCGGTACCGTAATATGGAACAGGCGCTTAGCGAAGGGGGTGCAAGAATCATCTACTTAAGGATACTTTTCTTAGCTTTTTTATTACTCATATCGCTAAAAGTCTAAGATTGCGATTTTTTCAGCGCGCTTTGCGCGCACCTGCCCTGAGTTCCAGATCTCACATTTATAAAATTATTGCTCCAAAGTCCCGGCCTTCGGCGCCGCTTGGCAGCCCACAAGGGTTTGCGCCCCATTTTCAGACATCAAATCCCCTCGATCATTGTGGTCATTTTTATTCGTTATTGACGGAAAGAGTTGCATCCGACAGTTGCATAGTGCTACATGCTACGTCCTTGACTACTTCGTTCGACTAAAGTGTATGTTACACCACGGCGTAGCCATCTGTGGATTCTAGGACGACGACATCTAACGTTAGACCTACGTTGCAAAGTGAAACTTAGATTGTGCCAGCAGATATTCATCAACATTGTTTGCTTGAGTAGTTTCAGCATTCCTGTGTTGGGCGCAAGCTATGCGTGGGACCTTAGTATGTGCAGGGTACTCCTGGCAAATTGCATGTAAAGTAAACTGTACATGCGAAAATGACTTTAAGTTATGTGAAAACAATGTACCTATAGCATACCATAGAAAAAGATTGCAGTCAGTGACAGGTACACTTCAGAAGAGGCAGAAAGGAACCAGTTGTCTCAAGGTCACACCAAAGAAAAAAATACAAGTTTTAAATTTGCTATGATTATGTGATAGTGTGACTTGCGTTAACTTGTAGACACACCAACTGACTCGAGTTGACTCGACCAAAATGTCTGACTTGACTTGACTTGGCTTCTGTCTTGACTTGACTTGACTTGACTTGACTTGACTTGAAAATGTGCTTGACTTGACTTGACTTGACTTGACTCGAGCAATTTGGCGAATGACTTGACTTGACTTGCGACTCGACCACCGTTGACTTGACTTGACTTGACTTGTGACTCGACCCAAGGGTGACTCGTTACAACACTGCCTATAAGTGATATGAAGAAACTTCAATCCGTTCAAAATTCTGCTGCTAAGTTGGTTACTCTTTCTTCCAAGTATGATCATGAAAAAGAAAGAGCCACTGCGAGAATTACGAGGGCGAACGAGAAAGGAGAGAACTGTTAGAATTAAACGGATAAACAAGAGAGGAAAAAATTGCGAGAATTACGAGAGTGGAAAAGCAAGTGTGACGCAGCAAGAGGCCTTGCCAAAAAGTACACGTAGCGAAAAGGAGAAGGAAGGGATGAAAGAAGCCGGGTGGAAAGCAAGGTTTGGTATCGGTAAGCCGTAGAAATTATAGAATTAAGCGGTTTATTTGAACTGGCGTAATCTGAATTACGCTAGTTAGGATACACGTTATTGGACTGATTAAAGCCATTTTCGGATTAAAAGAAATTGTGCCTTTATGCTGTAAGCAGTTTGGGCCGGGGAAACTAGTTCTTCGTCGCTCAAAAACAAATCGCCTTTGGATGGCAGACAGAGGGAAATTTTGGCTCTCGTGGGATCCGTTTTGAGAGCGCAGAGTTATTCTAGGTTGCCCACTGAGTATTTTGGCAGAGGACCTCTTGTACAGTTCTTGTACAGGTAGGCCGTGGGTCTAGCCCTTACCCAGTGAAACAGGCTAATTGCAGAGGTCTTTTCTACAGTTTAGCACTTGCGTAAGTCCCGTTACACATTGAAGTAATTAAGGAGGCCTTTCCTGCAGGTAAGCACTTGCGTCAGTCCCTTTGTACACTGAAATATTTGTGGAGGGCCCTTTGTTCAATTAAGGACGTGCGTCGACCCTTTGTGCAGTGAAGTGTTGGCGGAGGGCTCACAGAGAAGGCGACCAGAGACTGTGGGCGTTAGCTGACGTTGGCGGAGGGCACCACAGAGGGACCACTGGCGACTGTGGACGTAGGCTGACGCCAGAGGCGTTGCCTGAGACTGTTGGCTGACCGACTGTTGGCTGACCCAGGGGAAAGGCTACAGAAGAAGGGGACCAGACACCGTGGGCGTTGACGTTGGCTGACGTGGACGGAGGGCGCCACAGACGGACCACCAGGGACTGTGGGCGTTGGCTGACGTTGGCGGAGGGCACCACAGAGGGACCGCTGGTAACTGTGGGCGTTGGCGGACGTCAGGGGCGTTTCCTGAGACGGCTGGTTGACGCAGGGGACATTGCCTTATAATTTGATCTTTAAATTATCTGTTCTTTTGATTATTTTTATCAATTTGTTGATCTGTGATTTCACGATTGTAATTTGGTGGCAGTAATTGTGCGAATAATATTTGAGAAACTTTAAAGGCTGTATTCTCTTATCATTTTCCCTGTCTGTCTGTGTAAATAATTTGCACAGTTTTTGGTCAATCTCCGAACCGCACATGTTGGCGGCGGGTTACACAGGGCATGTTTTTCATATCATCTGAAAGTTGCGAACTGAATGATTATTTTTCTGGGAATCTGAATCATGAAATTGGAAAGCATGCAAAGAGTCGGAAACGTTTTGGTAGGCCTAAACAAAAAAGATTGTGTCAAATCCACCCGTCTGTCTGACGAAAAAGCCAAACTCTGCAAGTCGCCTAGGGCACCGTACGGCAGACGCAAGAGGTCATTGAAAAGGCTATGCGATGTGGGATCAAATTGTGTTTTCCGACCTTAACATAAAGGCGTACCCTACCAATACAGTTCTTGATAAAGTAAAAAGGGCTTGTACTAACTAGTTAAATTGAAAGGAACAATGGAAGAGACTGAATAAGTCTACATTGTGAGAAGGGCCCAGAACATTTTGGGTTTGTATGGAAGAAATTGCCTCATTTAAAAGAAAAACAAGTACCGGTAAACTTTTGGGGACTATGGAACCGCACATACATTATCTAATCGACTGAGGCCAGACGAAATTGGAAAGAAATGCACGGAGTACTAATTCTGGTGCCCCTGTCGGAGTTGGGTAGTAGGCCAGCTGATGGAACTATTGCAAAACGTATTTTGGCACAGAGTGCTATGTTTAGGTATAACTAGAAACTTTTAAGTTTGTGTATACACCTAGATCATTGCGAGCTTTCCGACCTTTAGTTCCGGTGCGATTTGTCTGAGTGACGAAGATTTATATTTTCTTAACAATGTCGCTGGTCGAGTTTTTTTGTCGGTGGGGGAGGAGTATAGATCGACTTTTTTGGTCGGTGGGGGTGGGGGCATATTGATGCACTGCATTTGGCCGATAAACAGTAAGGGAGGGCGAGCCCTGAACAGTAAAAAAATACTAAATCCCCATTGACCTTATCGTGTGATATGATAAACCATGCTCTATGCCCTGATCGTTTATATGAATCTTAGTAGCATATAGTTGTTTGTATTCAAATCGAGCCGGGATTCCTGTGGAAGTTTGCAGAAGGTGGTGTTACGATTGCAAGTAATGCAGGGTCAGGAGTATTATACTTCCGGGTGGGAAATGCATTTCCATGAGGACAAGCTGTCATTGCATTTAATAGTTTCTGATCACTGTCACAACGGGAACGTTAACTTAGTTCATAACAGACTAATGTCAATTGCCTCTGAACAACTTTCAATTTCGTATTCTTCCCGTGAATCTGTGAAATGAGAATAGGTGATATACCTCAACTCTACTCATGATTTTACTTCCTGTTCGTAGGCCTGTCTTTCACGACCTGACAATGATTACACAGTTTTCTGCTATGGTGATGACGACAGATATGTTTGTTATACAGTAATAAACTTATAACTGACCACTTCCATATTCATTCCTTTTATGGAAATAACGACTCTCTTTGGCGTGTCATGCAGTCACGCTGGCGATTGTACATGTGTGTGTGTGGGTTTGTGTAGGTATGTATGTATGTATGTTTGTGACGTTTGGCTTGTAAACACGATAATTCAAGATGGTGGTGGTGTATACGTACATACTTTGTGGAGAAATTTATCGTAATACGAAAAATAACCATATTGTTTTGGTGAAGTTCAATCATTATTTCAGGACACCAGAGACCATAAACTGAAAACCTCGTTAGCAAGATATCCCAATGAAAGAAGCACGTATACTTTTCATACTTAGAATATGATGGTATTTTGGTCCGTAAATCAGGGCTGGAGGACTCCAGTCCGGACTTGACCTCAAGTCCGGACTTAAGTCCGCTTTTTTGGACTCGGACTTTGACCTTGACTTTGACTTGAGCTTTCTGGACTCGGACTTTGGCTTGGACTTGAAGTCGAGTCCATCAAGTCCAGCCTTTTTCTTCATATTGTTTTAAATTTCATAATCCTCCCATAAGCAATGGAATTTGCCATGTAATAAAGCGTATAGTTTTCTTTGATGTAGTAGGTCTACTGTACTGTAGGTTATGAGGACTCGTACCACTAAACGATCTCAGTTTTAGGAAGATTTATTAGTTCCTTATCAGCATCTTTACAACCAATTTAATTTGGTCTGTGATACAGTATGTAAGGGCATCAGGCAGCAATTGCATGCATGTGCATATATGTACAACTATGATAATGCTTAATGCTGGCTCTTTTATGTGGGTAAGTGTGTATGTGTCTTTTTGTGGAAATAGGGTGGGAAAGGCGAAGTTGTTGGTATCTGGAAGTATGTTTTCAGTGTTCTCCACAAGGCATTTTAGGGGGCAGCCCGCCCCCGAGTGGAAATTGCCGCCCGCTGAAATAGCGACCGCCCCCTAGATAATACAGCCCCTACAAAAGCTCCGCTTCGCTTCACCCCCCTCTGAAAAAAAGTTGACAATAGGCTGCTGCTTTTTTTTCAAATGAAAGCCGATCCGCACATATTTTTAAACAAATGAAGTGATAAATTTGTAAAATGGTACCTATGAGTACTGGGTAGGATCTGTCAACTTGAAAAAGACAGCTAGTCAGGGGAGTCCCTCACATAACAACGTGCTTCGCAATCGCCTGTGCTCTTTGCGCTTGACCACCTCTCTTGAAAATCTATGGAGAACACTGATTTTTGTAGTTTTCTTTGGGGATTAGATGGATTAGCAAAGGCATGATTGAATCCAATAGTAGTTCCTGATTACTGCAACAAGCTCCTCTTACACAGGCTACCGTACAATTAAGGCCTACATTGTGTTACCTGGGTTAGGCCTATGAAGGATATCATAAGCCACAGTGTTTATGGTACTGTTGTGAACATGTAATTGATCAGTTTCATACTATAATTTCATTCAGCTTGACATTAGGTTTTCTAATTTGTTTGGTCAGTTTGTCGTAGCATATTGAGCTTAGTGCTAGCAGGAAGTTTTCAAAGCGAAGTACCGGAAAGTTTTACAATTTTGGACTTGGACTCGGACTTGGACTCGAGAACATTGGACTCAGACTTGGACTTGGACTCGAGCCCTCAGACTTGGACTTGGATTCGGACTTGACCTTATGGACTTTGACTCGGACTTGGAGTCGAGCTTGGTGGATTTGACTACAGCCCTGCCGTAAATTACCCTTATTGTCTTTGGTAGAGGGCAAACGTCGTCTGAGTACATCGTAGGTAAACTTAGAAAACAATTCTTAATAACAAAAAGAAAAAAAGGAAAAAAAAGTCTCATAAACACGATATTTAGATACAGGAATTATTGATGGTTTTTATAAGAGCATATATGGTTTTCATGTTTCGAGAAAGGTTAGTATTATTTAAGTTAGGAGGAATCATTAATGCTTTCATGCGTGGAATACGAATGCGTTATATTAAGAAAGTAACCCCGTTGTTTTAAGGTGGTGTTCGAAGGTCATTTGAGCTCACTGGCGATGTAACAATGGGAATCTTTGAACTGCTTGTAAACATATTACTTAACATGTTACTTCAAAATAGGTAACATTGATGTATCCCAAACTGAACATGTGGCTGTCCCATACTGATTAAAAGAATGGTTTTCCTTTGGTGAAGGTAATAGTTCTTTTAGATTTACAAGAGGTCGTACGTTGAGTAGACACTATGTTCTTACCTCTGGATATGTATGTGATGCAACTATTACGGATGTGATATGTTTATTGTTTTAGTGCTTTGCTGTAGTTGTTGTGAAAGTGGTTTGCAAGATTATAAAATTGACACAACCTATATGCTCTTACCAAGTTTCAATATGATGCTTCTTGTAGATTAAAATGCACCAGGGGTTCCCAACCGGGGCATTATCGCCCCCTGGCAACTCAGGGGGCGATGAGCTCTAAGGGGGAGGCAGGGGGTTGAAAGACAAATGAAGTACCCAACTTAAACCGGGGCCTTATAAGATTTCAAAAGGTTTCCTTTAGCCGAGCTCTCAAATTGGTTCATATAAAAAGGAGATAAATGAAGTCACCAAGTCGAGGAGGTCTGTAAAAATTGTACCGCCACTTTTACCTAAAATGTAGTTTTTCTTGCTGTCTATAAACACGACATACTAATAGAAGTGACAATTATAGGTAACTTTAACGTAACAGATAAGTTTTGTGTATGCCTGCTATGAAGTAAATCGTAAATTAAAACTGTTTAGAAGGTGCAATTTTTCGGTGCGCCAATTTCCGCTTTCTCATTACTTTTACCCGTAGGACAGCTTGAGTGGCATAGGCCTAAGTCTTTCAAAGCCCCATGCGACCCCCTACCATATTTTTTCCTTCCTCCCGCAGGAGAAGTCCCTTACAACATCAAAGGAAACTTCCGTTAGGTACTATTGAAATACACACTTGTCTATGGGTAATTTTGTAATCTCTTTAGTGCGCATTTAAGGTTATCAGAAAATAGTCAAAATTTGACTAAGCCATGCCTCATTCTTGTGTCGACAATGTCGAAAATGTTCCATAGCTTCCTGGGGCTTCGCCCCCGCTCCCCCAATTGGACGTTGCCCCTGGACTCTATTGGGGCCCTTGAGGGAACAGTGCACACCTCGGTGGAGCCCTGGCATCTGTAAAATTAGAAAAAAAAAATCACACGCTGACTGCTATAAGGCCTTAACGCGTTCGTAAATCTTGGGTAAAGGATTCGCCATCTCCAAAGAGAGTCAGTTCCTCAAGTCCCGCACCCTTGGTTTGCTACCCTGGGTACGATCCACACTTAAAAACGATGTACGTGTAGGCCTATCCTTCATTTCAATATGGTTCTTATTTGTGTCGTTTTATTCATTTATACTTTAAAAAAATTTCCAAAAACCCCCCGGGCATCCCCCCCCCCAAAAAAAAGGGGGAGGGTGACAAAGCCCCAAAAAGGGCGTTTTAAAGGTTGGGGGGGCAAAACCGTTCTTAAAAACCCGGGAATAAAAACCCGGGGGGGTTTAAATTGTGGGGAAAAATTTTTTTTAAAAAAACGGGTTAAAAAATTTTTTAAGAATTAAAAAAAAAAGGGGGAATTTTTTTTTAAAAATTCAAATTTTTTTGGGGGGAAAAAAGGGGGAAATTTTCCCCAATTTCCGGGAATTTTTGTTTTTAAACCACTACCTTTTTTTTTCTAGGGCGGGGGGGAAAATTAAAGGGTTCCGAAATTTTTTAAAAAAAAGCCTCAATTTAAAATTTTTGGGGGAAAAAGGTTTAAGAAAAAAATCTGAAAAGGGGTTTTTTTTAAAGGAAAAACCCCCAAATTTTGGGGTTTTTCAAAATTGGGCCCCGGGGGTTTTTTTTTTTAAAGGAATTTCGTGGCTTTTTAAAATTCAAAAAAAAAAGTTCAAAGGGTTTTAAAAGGCTTTTAACTTAAAAAGATGTTTCCCCCCTTTTTTTCGATTTGGTTTTTCCCCGAAAATTAAAAAAAAAATTTTGGTTTTTTTTAAAAAATTTTTCCCCAGCATTAAAAAATTTTAGAAGGGGGGGGGGTTTTTGCCCCCCACTAAAAAAAAAAAAGGGGTTTAATTTCCCCGCAACCAAAAATTTTTTAAAAAAATTTTTTTTTCCCCTTTCCCGTTTTTTAAAAAAAAGGGTTTTAAAAACCCCCCCCCAAACACTGGGATAAAAAAATCAAAAATTTTGGCAATATTTTTTTTTTTATCAGAAAGGGTTAAATTTTTAAATTTTACCCGAAAAAATTTTTTAAAAAAAAAATTTTTCCCCCTTTGAACCCCGGAAAAAAAGGGTTTTCAACAAAATTTGGGGTTTTTTTAAAAACCCAAAATGTTAAAGCTTTTTAAAAAAAAATTTTTTTTTAAAAAAGAAAAATTTTTAAAAAAAAAAAAATTTTTAAAATTTTTTTAAACCCCCCCCAAAAAAAAATTAAAAAAAGGGCCCCCTTTTTTTCCCCCAAAAAATGAAAAAAAAAATTGGTTTTTTTTAAAGTTTTTTACAAACCGAAAAAACCTTTTCCCCCCTTTAAAAAAAAAAAATTATTTTTTCCCCCCCTTTTTTTTCTTTTTTTTTTTTTTTTCCTTTTTTTTTTTGCCTTTCCTTTTGGGGGGGGGGCCCCCCCCCGGGGGCCCCCTTTTTTTAAAAAACCCCCAAAAAAC
>JAIZAY010001410.1:0-15174 GCA_029531755.1 Holothuria leucospilota
TTCCAGAAGGAGGGTAAAACCCCCCTTTCATTTCCATAAAAGAAATTGTCAATGTCTTAGTTTCATAAATAAATGGACTTTAAATCCCTTCAATTTGCACATTATAGGTGCTATGGAGCAAGCTTTTGTACCCCTGAACCCACTTCTAACTTTGGCCAAGGCCAGCATCAGTTTGGGCTTGGGGTTTAGCAGTAATAAATCCCCCCCCCCCCCTTTTCGAGTTTCTGGCAGACTCCCTGACATTAGATAACATACTAAATGGTTCATGTATTAGGATAATTGCAAAGCAAAATGACAGCAAATTTTGGAACCGTAGATGAGAGCTATATACAATCAGTGTAAAATTTAGTCTCATTCAGTATTATGAGTGAGTACAAACATTTTTCTCCAACATATTTTAATGAATGTGTGTGTAATTAATTCTTTTCAGGAAACATGTGACTTCGAAAAAGGTGTATTTGAAGACTGTAGATGCCCATGCCTTATTTACAAAGGTAAAAGTTACTTGAACTTTTAATGTTTGTGAAAAAGTGACTGACACATTGTAGTCACTGCAATTAATTAACTATTCTCCCACTAACATTGCAAGTAAAGCTACTTATACAGCTGGCACTTAAAATATTCATGGTAGTCTTCTTCATGCTGGAAGCAAAACTCGAGCCTAATGTTTGTGTGTGCATGTTTTTATATGGTGTAAGAACTGGGGGGCTTTTTAAGTGCATCGAAACGGCACATACAAACAAAAAACAAACTCAAACCGGATCGGACAGGAACATAAACGCAAAACCATCCACACACCACCAAATCAAACAGAAAGTTATGTTCATTACAACAATAGAACCACACACACACACTGACAACAACCCAAATACCCAACAGACCAACCTCCCCCCGGCCACCCCAAAGCAATAATACTACAAACCGCCAACAACCAAAAAACCAGACACCAACAACAGGGGCCACGTGGGGTCCGGTGCGGGGTCCACCTGCCACGAGGGGTCCGGGGTGGAGTCAACTTGCTATATTTACACTATGTACACTATATACACTATTTACACAAAAACAAAAAACTGAACAAAACTGGGCCAAAAATACAGGCGCACCTTGCCCAAGGGTGTCCCGGAGGCAGTTGTGACAAAGGGTAACCTCATTATCCCCACGCTTTAACAAGCTCCACAACCGGATGCAGTTTAACGTCCTACCCAGGACTAATTGAACTAATTAAAAGTGTAAGAACTAATTGACTTGACATATCATGTACAATTTCTTCTCTTTTGATTTAGGTAGAGGCTAGGCTGGAACTTAATTATGCTTCACCGTGTTCAAAAGTTAATATGCTAAAACATTTTTGTCTCTTTCAATGCACTCTTCATCAGTTAGTTAGTTAGTTAGTTAGATGGGACTTAACGACACATCAACACTAATGTGTTATGTAGTGTCATCTAGACAAAACGGTAAAACTAAAAAGTAAAAACGTTGGGGAAAAATCTTTAAATGTCTAGACAAAAGCAAATGCGGGAGTCATGTCAAAACTTTCTGTAAAGGTTACTTTCTTTGAGAAAGTCCAAAATGAGAGAGGGGTCTACGTGCTCAAATAATGTCTTCAGTTCTGGCACAGTGTAATACTTCTGACGAATATGGGAGTATTCATAGCAGTCGACGAGAATGTGACTGACGGTGACATCGCAATCACAGGGGATACAATATGGTCTCTCTTCCCCGTGGAGCAAATAAGCATGGGTGAGGCAAGTGTGGCCGATTCGTGCTCTAGTCAGTACCAAATCATCTCTTCGTTTTCTGGGGGTTGCATTACCCACAGTCCCGACCGTTGGTTTGACCTGGTAAAGTTTGTTCTCTGGGAAAGAATCCCACAGTTCCTGCCATTTTGATTTTATATAGCCGTTGATGTTAGGGCGATAATCAGTGTGGGGTACTTGGAGGTTGGTAATGTCCATCTGTAGGGCCTCCTTAGCTAGCGTGTCTGCCTTTTCATTTCCGTGTATGCCCACGTGACTCGGAACCCACGCGAGCACAACTGACTTCTGCAGTCTCACTAAACTGGAGTAAATTTCACGGAGAGACATCACACAAGGGTGTTTTTCCTCATGGCCTTGAAGAGCTAAAAGGCTGGATAGTGAGTCTGTGAAGACAATGAACTGGCGGTCGTGCGAGGTTTCTTCATCAGAACTTGATTAGACATAGCATGAGAGATTCAGTATGAGACCACTAATTTTTAGCATGGAGTAGTATGCTTGAATACAAAGTTTTACAGTTTTATATGGGTTCCTCCTGGACATGGAGTGCTTATTGTGATCTTGGAAAACAAAATGAACCCAAAAAGTGAACATTTTGGTTTTGTTAGACTCTGACATCAATATATTCAGAGCATTAATTTTACCCCCAGTTCATGTTTATTTTTCCTTCCTTGTCTACTGCTCACCAGGGACAAACCCTGTTACTTCCAGAAATGTAGCGGTTGTGATCGAAACCATAGCCTTCATACATACACAGAACCTTCTTGAGGGACTTCTTCTTTGGTTTATTTCTTTCTTCGTTTGTATCATATGCTACCCAGAGCAAGCAACATGCACACTTGAGTGGATGCAGCGGTAAGTTCATTGAAGATGTGTTAAGATTTTAGTTGCAGTGTACAAAGGCTACTCCACTTCTAGCAAAAGTCACTTAACAAAGAAATATTCGGTCTGTACAATTTTATGATGTCAATTCTTTGAATTTGATCTTGAAATAAGAATGTTTTGTCCACTTTTCCAATGAAATGTATGCATACATGCAAACAAAATTTTTCCGCACAAAACTTCTCAGTTTTATTTTCGTCATACGCCTCACAATTTCAACATAACAAAGACCATTTGTCAAATTCAGTATTTGGTAGCTTGAACCTGCATGTTTGAGTAGGGCATCATTATCATTTGTGGGTTTGAATGTATGGAAGTTTGGGATTCTAGCTAAGGCACGGTTCAACCGGGGGAGAGGGACTAGCCCCCCCCCTCCTAAAAATTGCACAAAATTTTACATAGGCATGCTGGTAGTGGTGAAGACACATGGCTCCTTATCCGCTTTCACCAGGGTCAATGGCAACATAGCCTCCCCCTCCCCCCAAAAAAGAAAAATTATGTCCCCACAACCGTGCCTGTTCTAGCACCCTCATACAGGTTTTAGCATTTCTTTAATCTCTTGAAAAGTTTGTGAGGCTGAATCAGATCAAGATTCTGGACAACACACAATTGTAACTTCTTTAAGTTCTATAATGACATGAGTTCACCTAATATGTTTGAAATTAAATAGATCATTGCATATATACCTCAACAAATAGGTACACCTTCAAGATAAACTGTACCTTGAAGGTTTACCTATTTGTTGAGGTATATATGCAATGATCCATATAAGTTCAAACCTGTTAGTTGAACTCGTGTCATTATGGAGCTTAAAGAAGTTACAATTGTTTGTGTGTTGTCCATAATTGTAGAGTTATCAGTCCTATAATTCTTGTTACTTGTCATCACTGACAAATTGATATTCTACCTTTTAATTTATTTCTTGTTTTCAACAGGTTATATTAACTAACATCAACCCTAAGAGGGGTTCAAAAGCGAAAAGAAGGGGTCAAGCTGGAAGAATCGAAAAACTGGTGGAAAAGGTCAAAGACTTTTAGTGGGACCTTTAAACCATCAAATATCGATTCCCTGAGCTTAACATTTTACCAGCAGCCAAAATGTGTTTAAGTGAGAAAATAACCTTTTTGTACTTCATTTTGTTTTATCCCGTTTAAACTCACCTGATCAAGGTATTTTATCTGATACTTTGGAAGTTCCTCCTCATTCTCCATTATCCCAGCTGTTAATTGGATGGTCATTACAGTATTTGTTTCTAATCTATTTTGAAATCATCCTAAAGTCTGTACTTTTTGGAAATTCAATTTTTTACCACCGTGACTGTCCATATTAATCTTCATAATGATCTGATTAACAATGACAGTTGAAAATATTCTGATGTTTCCAATGTTCTATTATCATTTCGTTTTGATTGAGTTTACTCTGACAAAAAGCTATGAAAGTTTATATCACATTATGTTTGGAATTACCACAAACATTAAAAGAGCTGGATCAGGTGCGTGGTGACAAGAACTAATGATGATGTTGATGTTTGGTAAGAATTGATTACAGGATGAAAACGAAAGTTGAAAGGATGGTCCATCCAAAAGTTTAACAAACAGCAGTTGTTTGTATCTCAAGAACTATAATACATGGGAAATGAATGGAATTTCTCAAGAATGGTTAGATATACTCACTAATTAACATATCAGTTAAAGCTACATTTGTGGCTGGATCATCCTTTTAACTAATTGCCAATTGAATTCACACTGTAATATTTGGTATTGCTTGCAGATTGCCATTCACATAATTTGAAACGGATATATGCCCTTTTTCATAAAAAGTTAAGCCCACCATCCATCATAAGTTTGATCTGCCATGCAATCATCCTATTGAAATTAAACTTAACATAGATCTTAATCCTTTATACAACAGACCCTACATGTTGTCTCAACAAGTTTGACTTGTGGAAAGTCTATTTTGTCATTCCAAACTTGAACTCACAGCGATATCTATTGTTTCATTCATTGCATATTATACTTTGCATGCATGAGGCTATAGGGATTTAGCCATGAGGCAAGATAAGACCAATAATTTTTTACCCAGGAAAATGGCCTTTTCCAGGAAACTGGCTAAATATTAGCCAATTAAATTCTAGCAGTAAGCAAAGGATTCACCAGATTTCAGAAAAGTTGTAATGATGATCTTGCATATCTCTGAGTATGGAAGTACTACCTGCTCTGAGGTCGTGATTTAATGTTATGTTCCACTCAGGGGAACAGTTTCGTTAATAACGTAATATATTGCATCAGGTGAAGACAGTAAGCTTCTACCATCATACATGAATTGCCACAAGGAAGTGATCTGGAAGAATAACTGTTTCTTGAAAATCTAGGCTAGCTAGCATGTAGTATGCCAACCTGTATTCTTTAGTGATAGTGTTTACATTTTAGAATTTCTTTCTCTGATAAGTTCACTAGAAATTGGAACCTGAATTATTTGTCTCTTACAGTTTCAAAATTAATGTCCACATGATTGTTCATGATTATGAAAGTTAGCCTATACTTGTTGTCAAATCATCTACTATGTGCTTTGGAAAATTTTCATTTATTTCCCTTTACAGCTATCAGTGATAAAGAAAATGTGATGTTAAATGTTTGCTTCAAAAATTGCCCAGTAATAAATTATGTTGTTATGATTGCAAACAATAGACTTTGTGCTTGTGTTTTGTTTTTAATGACATTTTATTTATTTGCAACTTCCCCACCATGACCTCCACCCACATCTTAAATTGCTTTCAATTTATGGGCAGACTTATCTTAGTTTGTTGCAGTGTGCCATTTATAAGTTGCAAAAATACTACAGCCCCAAGTGCAAATGGCCATTGTCATCAACGTTACCTGCCAGAAAAGAATCACAGGACAGTAAAATATTCCTCGGGCTGTTTTCAGCTTGGTTACATGATTTACCTGTTGATGAATCAACGGATTCAGTAGTGCAACAACGGGCCTGTAGTGAAGCAATAACTCTGTTGTAGTAGACAGAAAAGGCCAGTTTAAGAACGGACTGTCAAGAAATTGCAAAGGGGTGTGACAGTGCAGAGTAACTCTGTTTGGTTAACTAGCACAGTATTTTGTGCTAGCAAATGATTGCCAGTACTGTTATGTTACAGAAAAAGTCTGTTAAAATGTTCTGTCAGAAATGTTCTGTTCACCAACATACTTTGTTCTAGTAACAAATTGACAGCACATTTTCCGTTTCTCAACAGAGAAATTTTTTATAGTGTAACCAGCCAATCACAACTCGAGAAACGAGTTGTGATACAAATTTTGTGTGTGTTCTTGCACTGAAGTATCCACTGATTTTGCAGTATGATCACATTGCTCGTGTCTTGGTAGTTTTACGATTCGGTAACTTTTAAAAACACAGTGTTTCTTGTGTAAAATAACAAACAATTGGTTGATTAAGGTGATCTTGAGATGTCACATTTGTAAGATATCTCAGGGAGGTGTTTGGGAGGCTTCCCTTCGAGTATTGGCATAATTAATTTTTGTAACCGATTTTCCTCAATTGATCACGGTTAGCGAGAAGGAGCTTTTTACGTACGTAGAAACGGGCACGAGGAAACAAAGTAGAACTTAAACCTGACCGGACAAAAACATAACTCTGAACTATTTACAGAATTCTGTACATTGCGCTAGCAAACAAAATGTCTGTGATAACTATGTACAGCTAGCTTTTACTGTCCTGGGTAGGACTTTAAACTGCATCCGGTTGTGGAGTTTGTTTAAACGTGGGAGTAATGAGGTTACCCTTTGCCACAACTGCCTCCGGGGCACCCTTGGGCAAGGTGCACCTGTATTTGCCCCAGTGCTTTTTAAGTGCTGTTGCCTTTGGGCGTAGTGTTGCCTTCGGGCGTGGTGTTGCCTTCGGGCGTGTGTTGCCTTCGGGCGTGGTGTTGCCTTCGAGCGTGGTGTTGCCTTCGGGCGTGGTGTTGCCTTCGGGCGTGGTGCTGCCTTCGGGCGTGGTGTTGCCTTGGGGCGTGGTGTTGCCTTCGGGCTTGGTGTTGCCTTCGGGCGTGGTGTTGCTTTCGGGCTTGGTGTTGCCGTCGGGCGTGGTGTTGCCTTCGGGCGTGGTGGTGGTTTTGGGTGTGTGGTCTTTGTTTTTAGTGTGGCCGGGGGGAGGTTGGTCTGTGGGGTTTTTGGGTTGTCAGTGTGTGTGTGGTTCTATTGTTGTAATGAACATAATTTCCTGTTTGATTTGGTGGTGTGTGGATAGTTTTGCCTTTATGTTCCTGTCCGATCCGGTTTGAGTTTTGTTTTTTGTTTGTATGTGCCGTTTCGATGCACTTAAAAAGCTCACAGCTAGCTTTTACGTACGTAGAAACGGGCACGAAGAAACAAAGGAGAACTTAAACCTGACCGGACAAAAATACAAAGGTGAACTATTTACAGAATTCTCTACATTGCGCTAGCAAACAAAATTTCTGCGATAACTATGTACAAAACCTTTGGGGTCTTTGGGTTGTTGTCAGTGTGTGTGTGTGTGTGGTTCTATTGTTGTAATGAACATAATTTTCTGTTTGATTTGGTGGTGTTGGGATAGTTTTGCCTTTATGTTCCTGTCCGATCCGGTTTGAGTTTTGTTTTTTGTTTGTATGTGCCGTTTCGATGCACTTAAAAAGCCCCCCCCCCCCCCAACTATGTACAAAACCACCCCGAACCCAAACTAGTTACATAGGACTATTTACAATCTCACTAGGCAAAACTATTTACATACCAATTTACATCAACAGAAGAGTGTTCAGGTTGAGTCTGTTCAAAGCTTTTGTAACTATGGGTGCTCCTTACGTGCTCCGGAACAAAACACCGGACGTGACATGAAACACAAGGACAACTATATACACCAGGCCAGCATTCATGTGGCCAACCCCCACTATTTACAGTATTAACAATGTGATGTGCTCTTTACATGCTTGTAGCCGGGCGGATCTAATGTGGAACAAAGCAAACCTATTTACACAGAACTACCCCAAAAAACTTTGTGGCATGCATGGGCACAGACACAAACAGAACAGAATCCCCAAAAGAAAACGGGGACACAAAGGCAAAACCATTCACACTAAATACTCTGACTGGGACCTTATCTTTTTAATCCGTGGGCTCGGTACGGGCGTCCCAGAGTGGTGGGTTCCCCTGTCTGATACTTCGCCCGAAGCCGACCTCTTTAGTGCAGACTCTGGCCCCTCCCCCTCACATAAATCAAACCAACCCTCCCCCGAAGGTGGATCCTTTGGAGGAGGCTCTGAGGCAGGCTCCCCGCCATCCGACATTGCCGAGTCTGAGGACAGATCGAGGTCCTCCTTTACTGTCGTTATTTCAACTTGACTGGGTGTCGTTGCTAAGGGAGAGTCTACCTCAGGAGTTCCAGTACCTCCCTCACACTGCTTGGAGGCAAGGAAGTCCTGTTCCACCTCAAGTGCCGCCTTCTCTAATTCCTGAGTTGAATACTGCGGGCCTGTTTGCGAGGGTTCAGGTGCCGACCCCACATCCGCACTGACATGAGCAGAGTACGATGTGGGGCAGGCACCAAACACATGTCCCTCCTCCCCACAGAGGTTGCACCGTACCTCGTTGGGACACTGCCTTGCCGTGCCCCAACTGCAAGCATTTCCCACATCGTCTGTTGGGACACGACTTGGCTTCGTGCCCCTGCTCTCCACATCTAAAACAGGTACGGGGCTGACAAAAGTACCTAATGTGGGCCTTGGAACCCCCTATGAAGAGGAAGGATGGAATGTCCCTCACCAGTTCCATACGGAACTGTCTCTTGCCGTTAAATATACCTTTCAACTCACCCCCAGTATACTTACACCACCACATTTCAGAGACAGTTCCGTACTAACTAAGAACCCTCGCAACCAGGCGCTGATCGACCTCGAAGGGAAGGTAAAGCACTGTCACCGTCACAGAGCCATCATATGGGGTGACAGTGAGCCCCTCTACCCCCTTCAGGCATGACACACCCTTAACACGGGCAGCATCAGACTTAAACTTAAGGTCATACGTGTTTCGGGCCTCAAGCGCCTGCAACATCTCTATTTCTTTAATTGCGACACCATTGTCTTTTAACACAGTAAACGCCTGTGGGGGAGGGACACTCACCCCAGACGAAAACTCCACTTAACAATTGTGCTATCCCGACTTCCGGGCATAGCACCAGTTTGTGTGGCTCCAGGCCACGAAAGGAGAAAAAAAAAAAACCTCAACTAGTTTTACAAAGGACAAAAAAGAGGATGAAGTAAGAAAAACACAAGCTACACAGAAACAAAGCGCGGTCGCAAACAAATGGACACGACCAGACCTACTTATCAACTACAACACAAGCACGCTATAAGGTTTTATGCACAATTGCAATAAGTAGTACAGTTATCACACAGTGATAAGGTTGAGCACGGCAAAGCGACGAGAGCTCGACGAAACACGTCTGCTCTCGTCGAAGACCTGAACTGAAGCGAGAAGGCTTAGCTATTCGGTGATACCAGCACTACGTACAGATTGAGTGAGTTTCGGTGCCCATGTGGTATTAAGTAGGCCCCGATGGGTCAGTGTTCAAAGCACCCGCTCGGTACGCGGGAGGTCGCTGGTTCGAATTCTTCTTGCGGCTAAGTTTTCCATTCACATATTGTCATCCTCTTTCAGTATAAGGCACGTGCCTAGGTTAGAGGGGAAATCGCCTAAATGCGCGGCTACTCATGCAACCGATGGTCACGATTCGACAAGTCGCTGGGCTACACATTGAACTAATTTGTCGCCGATCAATTAATCGCCAACCCTTGGATTCACGACGAGGGCAGGCTATCATATATACAACCAGATAGGGCATTTTTCCGGCTACATATAGTTGCCGACGCAGTATGGACAACATCACCATGGCGAATTTGTTTCTTTATCCCAAAACCGGGGGCGACTGTCCAACCCGGGGCGATAGTTGCTTAGGGGTTACAGGGGGCGTTTGATAAAGATAAGTAACTCGGTTTAACAAGGGATGAAAAGATACTAAATGGTATCCTCACAGCTCTCACATACGTGTTTAAAATGGAGACAATGAAGTAGCAATCCATGTTACATTCCCTCCTAATGTGCACTACAAAGTTGTACAGTGCTGTAAATTATTTTAACGGTCAGACGCCAGGAAATGCCTGACAGATGATTCCGATGACCTCGGCTTCCCTATAGTCTAATATCACAAAGTGGCCGTACCATAACACGCGATTCCGTTAAATTGTTGCTGTGCAAACTTATTTTGATCGGTGTATGTCAGAACATTACATGTTCATCATATTTTTTATTGCAAAAAATTGCCGGAGGAGAACCCTCCGGCCCCATCAGGTTTCAATGCCTAGGCCTACTCCAGTCAGCAATATCCGGCGGTCCACCAGCGGCCATTGACGGTTCACGACCGGCCATGAATACGTGGCCAGGCTCTAGAGGGCCGACGGAGGCCATCAAAGGTCAGCTGGCTGGACACAACATTGCATGATGAGTAAAGTTTTTAACCAATTAGCGCCACGCCCATCGGCGGACCACTGGCGAACCACCGGACATATTTTAAGTAGGGCTGTAACTCTAGCACTGAAATTGCGACGCACATCCCTTAATATTCCAACGGCACCAAAGGGGCCGTGGAAGCGCAAAGGGCTCCCTCCTTTGGTGTGGTGTACAAGGTCCCGCCTATAGTGCTCTTGAGGGGTCCAGTAGCAGAACCCCGGGTGGTAAAGTTAACGGAGAAACCACATGAAGCTCTTACAACATTGTGGGCAAGTTCATACAACATTGTGGGCATTAGAGCAAAACATTAAGCCATTTACAAGAAGCACTGTTTAATACTGAAGTAATAATAAGGCGGCCTATAGGCCAGTAATGGATGAGCGCGGGCGCGTGAAAAAGTACAGAAGACAATGCACTGCAATAAACCAGTTCAAAGTTGTAACTGCGCATGTCAGGTCACAGGGGTATAGTAGAGAAAACATTGTTCGCAGCAGCAACGCTTCGGCATTCGGCATTGCCGTGGTAAGGTTATGAAGAAGCAAATTGACTTGAATTAAAAAAAAAAAAAAAAAAAAAAAATTGCCGAGGCCATAAAATGTGGGATACAGGGGCTTAACGGCAATGAAAATTAAAGTTACACTTTTTTAACTTTTTACAGAAAATCTTGATTTAAATCTTTCGTTATGATCGCTATTTACGACGCGCTCCTATCAAGTGATAGAAAACTTAACCCAACAGTATATAAGATCAGTTGACCGTGCTGTCACAATGGCCTCAATGGCTCAGTGGTCAGAGCATCCTCTCAGTAGGCGGGAGGTCGCTGGTTCGAATCCTGCTTGAGGCTACGTTCTTCCTTTCACATATGATCATTCACTTTCAGTATAAGGCAAGCCGTGCCTATGTTTGAGCAAAAATGGCCTAAGGTCTCTGTACGACTATTCAATATAACGTTGACAGACTCATATATATCAATCATGAAGTCAATTTCATGATCCAACAGTTAACACAACTTTCGACCTATTTATTCATAGTTCGATCTACCATATTTCGACCTATTGAATATTCATCACCCGCTAGGTACTTAACATGGTAACAGGAGAGGAAATTGAGTGCGGCGGTCTTGTCACGATGGCCGAGTGGTTTTGGCGGTCGCCTTGTATGCGACAGACCCGGGTTTGGGTCCTGGTCGTCACTTAATTTTCTCTTTGAATTTATTTCTTCTGTTCTTTCCCCTGTTCATTAGGGCTTTGCCAATGCTTGGGATTGATTTCAATTTCATGATCGAACAGTGAACACAACTGGTCAGTTTCTTATTTTTCGTTCCTCTCTCTTTTCTCCTCTGTTCTCGACCTTTTTCTTTTCTTCATTTTTCTCCCCTTTCGCCTTTTTCATTTTCCTCATTTTTCAGTGGGGGGGGGGGGGGGTTGGCATGACCTGCTGGGCCCCTGGATATGCCATTGGTTCTGTGATTGCGCTTAACTGTATAACTTGACAGCGGCATGTGACTTCGGTTAACTTACTTCGGTAAAATTGGGTTGCCCAAACCTCTTGGCAATCATACAACTTTCATTGTCCATCCGTGCTGAAGAACTGTCCGTTTTTTTTTTTTTTTTTTTGATCGTGCGAGAAAATTTAAACTTGAGAAAAGGGCACATCGGAAAATTTGACGTCGCCGACCCTCCTCTGGCTACGTCCCGTCATTAAGCGTTTTTCGACCACCATTGAACGCCAGATTTACATGTTTGCATCACAGAAAATCGGACAACCCTGAGTAGTTTTAAATGGCAAAGTGAAAGAGGAGTGAATTTTTTCAGTGTTTGTTCCTATAATAACTGCAGGAGCTCATAGACATCTTATACTGAACTAAACGGAACGCTTCAATGCAAACTAGGCCCTGAATTTGAAGCACTGAAGGGGTGACCTCACTCACCTTACTCACTGTCTAAATATTCTTAACCGGAACCAATGAAGTACATACTAGCGCGCCAATGCTCTACCAGCGCCGAAGGCGTAAGACACATGGCTCTTGCGTCTCAACGTAATCAAAACATTGCCTCCTTCATTTTCTTAGATATCGTCACGTGAGTAAGGCAAAGCGATTCCACGAAACACCTATAGATGGTTCGTATAGCTAAAATAGTGCACTTTGACAGACTTAGTATGTACGCAAATGCAGCATGTAAATTTTATCTTTAAGAAGCACAAGGCTTTGTTATGATCTCTTTGGTGTTAAACATTTTACCCTAAATTCCATATCTAACGGGGCGAGACTAAGCAATGTCAACCACTGTAACTATCCTCATATGCCACATAATGACGTAACCAAAAGGAACGCTTGCCGTATTTCAACTCATGTAGTGCGACTTAAAGGCGAATTTTCATCATCCCAGACTATTCCAATTCTCCCAACTATGCAACTTCTAGCTCCTCCCATAACAGTATCAAGCTCCTCCTTGTGCAGGAATAAACCTGTTTTATTGCTTAAGGCCATGTCCTGGTGAGCATATGGCTATAAAATGTAATAAAAACACTCTCCCTCTGCCTTGTGTGGAATGTGAGCTACTCTGCATCTTTCAAATTTTCAAACTTTGATGTCAATCAAAGAGCAGTCACCAACTGAGAATTTTGATACCCCCACACTAAAAATATACTTTGGGGTGATGACTGTCCGTCCTTAAAGACAAGCAGTCATCACCCCAAAGTACATTTTTGGTGTGGGGGTATCCAAATTCTCAGTTGGTCCCTGCTCTTTGATTGACATCAAAGTTTGAAAATTCAAATGATGCAGAGTAACACACAATGCAGAGAAAGTGTTTGGACTACACATTATAACCTTGTATACTCGCCAGGACATGGCCTGAAGCAATAAAAGAGGTTTGTGTCTGCACAAGGAGGAGATTTATACAGTTATGGGAGGAGCTACAGGTTGCTTAGTTGGGAGAAATGGAACTGTCTGGGATGACGAGAATTGCCCATTTAAGGTACGTTCACATTTAACGGCATCGGCAATCATGTATAGCTGTTCACATATGACGGTAAAAATGATTGCTGAACAACCCCCCCCCCCAAAAAAAAAAAAAAAAAAAAAAAAAAAAAAAAAAAAAAAAATCCGGATACGGTTTAAATACAATTTGCGGGAAGTTTAAGCTTAAAAATTTGTTCCATAGTCGAACATATGGCTGACCTCGATGAGGAGCTAAATTTCCTGCTGGCGATAGCATACCAAATGGATCGGAAAAGAAAGGACTGGGGAAGAGAAGATGGAGGGTGCCTATTTTGTGAAAGAGGATGAAGTACGGTGTCTTTTATCTTTTAAAGAACTTTGATCGGATGATGACAAGTCTGTACAATATTTTAGGGTGACAAGAGCAGTTTGCTCTTTTTTTTTCACTGGAAAAATTCTTACCAAGAGGGCCGCTTCAGAGAGGTCATTATCCCCAAAGAAAGACTATCAATTTGTTTCAGGTAAGTGTTACAAGACGACCCGTCAGGAACACCGGATTGAATCCATCGACGAGCGAATGGAAGGTTCCAGAGAATTCAACTTCAACGCAGCCTTTCTAGAACTGTCTAGAAGTGAGAACTGTTTACGTTATGTCGCAATTACAACTACTGTGTGTTCTAGAAGTTTCTATTAAGGAACGTTCTCGTAATTGCTGGACTGTGTACACTAGAAGTTTCTGTTAAATTCTGGAGAGTTCTCGAATAAAAGCCTTGCATATAAAAGGCAGTTCAACAACTATTATCGAGGAGAGACACCCTAATACTTCATCGAGAGACACCATCGAGTCCAGACGTTATTCTGCTGTCCGTTTGTTGACCGAATCATATGAGGCCAGCCACTGACAATTCATACTTGTGACAAATTGCCTTACGCCGGTTCTACACTGTGTATTGAGGTTGTTATCATCCATCGCCTACATAGCCTTGTCATTATTCGCTCGTGGAACCAGTTCCTACGCTACAGCACGCTGCAGGTCTACTACTGTACCATCGTCAACGTGCATGCACTACCAGCCCTTGGACCAGACCAGGCAAATATTAATTAAAGGATTGTGAGTAAGTCTAATTAATTATTGTAAATTTAAGTGAGATAAGGAGATTGTAAATAATCATTAAGTTGTTGAATTTTAATCTCGTTCTTCTGTGATCTTTCGCTGTTATTTGTTTGACTTGCGACCACAAGCCGTAACAGAATTGGTGGCCTAACATCCGGGAACGAAAAATACTAGAAAATTCGAGAAATTCTGTTGTGAATCGTAAGCAACTGTGTTTGCTCAGACTACTTATGGTTTGTTGAAGGCTTGATACAATTTCAAAATGCCAGTCAACTTAGATAAATTTCGTGGCTAGTCCCTCAGTCGAGGAACTAGATTCCATTAAAGAAGTCTGAGATTGTAAAGGTCGCAAAATATTATGGCATTGAATTTCAGCCTTTAATGCGGAAAGACGAGATTAAAAGATATGTTCTAGAATATCTTGTGGATGAAAGTATCCTGAAGATTACAGTATTGGAAACAGCTATCACTGTGCCAACTGACAACACATTTGAATTGAAAAGGCTTGAAAATAGAAATGAATAAGGAGATTAGATTAAAAGAAATGGAAAGAGAAAGGGAAAGAGAAGAAAGGGAAAGAAAGGAAAGAGAAATGCAAATGCAAAAGGAAAAAGAGGAAAGAGAAATGCAAATGCAAATGCAAAAGGAAAAAGAGGAAAGAGAGATGCAAATGCAAAAGGAAAAAGAGGAAAGAGAAATGCAAATGCAAAGGGAAAAAGAGGCAAGAGAACATGAATTTAGGTTGAAGCAACTAGAGTTAGGGGTCATAAGAGGCTCAGACCCTAAGACAGGCTTGGATATGGGGTATTTGATGTTTCTAAGCACGTAAAATTTGTCCCCAAATTTCAGGAGGATAATGTGGAGAAATTCTTTAACCATTTCGAAAAAAGCTGGGTTGAGCAACCTAAAGTGGGCCCAAGAGATAAATGGTCCATACTCATCCAGAGTAATTTC
>JAIZAY010000990.1:0-24409 GCA_029531755.1 Holothuria leucospilota
ACTTGGCACACTCCTCGGAAGCTTTCGGGTATTTACGACATTGGAGGTATCAGAATGATGGACATAAACTTCTTTAAAATCACTGGATGGACATTAAATAGACCTCAATAATCACACTTTGACTCCGGTCGGGAGTGATGATGTAGAGAGTTGGGGATGGAGGAGGGGATTGATAATGACGAGGGTTTCTTCTCACTTCGGAACAATAAGTTACATCCACATTATCCCACAGGAAGTAAAATAAGAAAATTAATATTTAGGATTGTACGCGCGTGAACACCGCAAAAAAAAAAAAAAAAAACTCATTTTAAGACTTTTTTGCGATACGACTGGAAATGGAAATGAATCAGAGTACCCTCGAGGGGAAATTTGCCCAACCCCCACCCTTCACTTCTCGTCATGTACTACATAAAATAACACTTTTTGTGCCTCAAAAGCTACATATAATCGAATTTGTCGACAAATTTGGCCTTTGCCTCTCCACAAAAATTGCCCAGCTATGACACGACCTCTGCAAATAAGATATAAACAAGCATTTTCAATATTTAACTTCTGGGAAGCGTCATCTTTGATAGTATGGGTCGATTTTGGGCACTTTGTGTTTGATATGTTGGTTGCTCTGTGGCAACTGTTAACAGATGGGCACCCCTACTTTATAACGGTACCCGGTCATTTCGCCCCTTGCCAGCTCGCCCCCAAGTGGAGGTTGTTTCTCCCCCAGGTACCTACCAGTTCGCCCCCTCGATTTTACACTAACTGTTAGCTGTTGTAAAAAAGTTATTTTAATAATGCAAGTTATTTTGTTACTTTGTGCTTCACTGTGACTGCGCCTCCGGAGGCGAGGTGAGGTTTATTATTGGCGGGGTATTCTATAGTTGTACCAGAAAAGGCACAAAAATGCCAAAAATAACAAAGGTATATTGTCAATAACAAGCGAGGGGTCCAGGGGCCCGCGTTAGGGCCCCTGGCGGGGTCCAGGGGAGGAGCCCCGGTGAGGGTTCAAGGGGCGAAGCCCCCGGAAGCTCTCGCAATATTGCATTTTAAGAGCACAGAAATCGGCTTCAGTTCTTATGTCAGTGAGATTTTATACCTTTTCATGCTGCATGGAATTTGATGTGTATGGCTCAGTATAAGTTACTATATGTACCTGCAGAAGTTCCGGAGAATCTAAGTTATCTTAAAACTTACACACCAACATTATGAGCCCGTGTAGGTAACTTGAAATGATTTTTGCCATATAGAGTGTTTTATTTTCGTTATACGGTATTCGGGTATAGGACTTCAGATGAAACAATTGCGCGCAAAGTGCGCCGGGAATTTGAATTTACATTTAAAACCGTTGCTATGACTAACGGTGTCAATTCCCTTTATGTGTGTCTATCAATTAGAAGGTGCGTTCGATACTAAGTTTTCAGTTCTCATAAGAAGAGGAGGGTAAAAAAATGAATATCAGTTGCGTTACATCCTTACAATGCTGGCTCCTCTGAAATCACGTTTATGCACACGAATAATTGGCTTATGGTAGAACCCCACCGATGAGTAATGCGATTACTTTTGGGTCCTTATTGATCGTAAAAGGAGCAATTCAAGGCTAAAAGTGTGCAGATCAAGCGAAAATTAAGAAATATTGAGAAGACTTTGCAAAAATCCTGAAAGATTTCAATTGGTTTTGGGTAAAAAGTGATAAAAATTAATCCATCACTCAATAAAAACGTACCTCTCTCCGTAAGCGTAAACAATTGCTCGCGAAGCGAGCGGAATATTCGGTAGAGAGCCTCCCAGGAGCTCTGTATTATTGTACACTGAAAAGGGGGACCAACAGGACTCTCACAACCTGACATCCATATGGGAGAAGAGATGATATATCAACTTCTTTATGGATTTCTGAAGGGTATACCCTTCAGAAATCTATGACCGATGGTGCCGGCCGGAGTTGGTGATTGGGGGAACCGCAGATAACTGCTAAACCGTGCCCTTTTAGGCAATGGGATTTTGTATACGCTGTATACAAGAGTGGGAGAGCCTTTTCGTGTTAGTACATGAGAGTGCAATCCCAGAAAGGGGTTTACCCTCCCCTTTGAGAAATTTTATTAATTTTAGGGGGCCTATATGCAAAATGGTGGTGTCTTTGGGTCATTCTAAAGTGATTGTATGTTTAAAAAATGTCCACAATTTAGTGAATTCTAACTTTATTATTTTCCTTCTAAAATTTTCGTTTTCCTAGGCATAAATGCAGTCACTTTTGAAAAAGTGAGGGGGACTTTTTGACGATGCCCCCTTCCAAAAAAGTGAGGCGGACGCGTCCCCCGCCCCCCATGTTCCACGCCAATGGGAAAATTTTCCACGCAATTATACCTGCGTAGAGTCCACAGAACATTCTTGGGCTATGATAAAATTTTTCCTTTACATTTGAAAAGGATATCCAAGGTTGACAGAGAACAGTATAGAGCCTCCCGGGAGCCCTGAATTAGTTACAGTATACAAAAGAGGGACCAAAGGGATTCATATGGGAGGAGATATGATGTATCACCTTCTTTTTAGGTATAGCAAGAGGGATGGTGGACAGGCAAAATTCGTTTCAGAAAAGATTTTCGTCGTTATTGAAATGAAAATGTTTGGAAAATAAGCAACGGCAACTACGAGCTTTAAATATTTCAAATCATGTGCTCGACTAGATTAGTCAAAGATTCCATAATGATGAGAGCACTACAGAGAAGGAGATGAACTCTTTAGAAAAAATGTTTGCATTGGAATAATTTCTTGCGTAATAGCTTTGTCAATGGTATATAAAATCGGGTGTAAGCCTGTCGTATGCGCGCCGCAAAGCGCGCCGAATTTTGAACAAAATTCAGTGGCGTAGGAACCGGGGGCTAAGGGGGCCATGGCCCCCAACATGATTTGTGAGGCCAAATGTCATTTTGGCCCCCCAATATCACGCCAGTTTACAGTTGCATTTTACCCGTTTTTGTTCGCAAGAGGACAATTTCTCTAATAAGGACGCAAAATTTTCGGCGCGCTACGCGCACAGAAGAGCTACTCTACTTTCTTCGATGGTCCCATTCTACATCGCTAGATAGCGCAAGCCCTTTCCACCTTACCAAGCAAAACAACACCCCATATCGCAAAGCCTAGTAACTGTTCTCTTGTGTGTGTCCAAGGGTGACGACAGCGGGGGGAGGCGGGGGCCATGCCCCCCCGTCGGGAAGGCTGCCCCCGCCGGACAAATTTTCCGGTTTCGTCGGGGAGCCTTAATCCGTACTATAAAATATGAAGTCTCAACGACCTTCAGTTGCCCAGGCAATCTGCTTGATTTTGCTCATAGGAAGGGCAGATTCTTCAATAAAGACCCAAAATTTTCCAACATTCCTTACAAAAAACCCAAATTTTTATATTTTCTTCCATAAAAATTCAAATTTTTCACATTTTCTACAATAGAACTCCCAAGTTTTCAATTTTTTGTCAAAAAAGCCAACAATTTTTTGGCGCGCTTTGAGCGCCAAAAATTTTGCGTTTTTAGTCCTTTTGGCCTTTGTCGGAGCTTCGGCCTGCTGCCCCCCCCCCTCCCCGTCGGGGAGCCTGGCCCCCTGTTGGGCAAATCCTGGCGCCACCCCTGTGTGTGTCAAGTGGTACGGTCAGTTGGTGAGGGAGTCACGGAGCAATATTTGGCTATTTCATCAAATAGGTAAGGTTTTTGTTCTTAATGTTGAAAACCTACCAAAAATTTCCGCTCTTCGCGCGCTCTGCAATTTTTATAGCTTAGATTCCGGGGAAAACATTTAATCAACGCGGAAGTATGCTCCTTTAGTATATACAAATTTTATGCAATATATGCTTATTGAATGAAATGGTCTAGTGCACAGGTTTTCTTTAAATCCCACTTATACCCGACGGCATTGGGACTGTCGGGGCTTCTGGTCGGTGGCCCCCGTCGGGCAAATCTTGGTGCCACCAGCGTAATAATAGTAGACTCTAGCTGTGGAAAATCTCCATTCCAATCAATCCACCAAAATCCAAGGAGCTAACTCGACTCTGAATAATTTTGAATAAAGTCGCCGGATAGATTGTGACAAACTTAATGTATTTTAAAACAAATTCAAATCAACCTTTAAAAAATTTTCACAACAATTGCACATCTTGATGGCTGCTACCAAGCCTGGCAAGTGCCATTTCCGGTAATCTGGGATGTATTAAAATCTAAAATTTTCTCGGTTTGATCCGTGCAAACGTATGGTGGCGCTCCTCTTAGATAATAAATGGGATTCAAACTTGCAATCCTCGGACCCCAAGTCCGGCCAGCTCAGCTAATTCGTCCTCACAGAAATGTGTTTTAGAATTAAATCAAGTCAAGCTTTACATTTTTTCACAAAGATTGCATATCTTGATGGCTGCGATCAAGCCTGGCAAGTGCCATTTCCGGCGATCTGGGATGAATTCAGTCTCGAATTTCCTTGGTACGCTCCGCGCTAACCTATGGTAGCGCCCCGCTTAGATAGTAAACGGGAGTTCCCCCCCCCCCCAAAAAAAAAAACTCGTCCTCCAGAGCCTCCCAAACAAAAAAATCTTAGCTACACCACTGTTGCATGGATACTGATGTTGTAGTTGTTTCCTTTTTCTTTGAATATTTTATTTTGCTTAAATTAAATTGGAAAAATTATAATGAGCAAATATTATGTTCTGGTGTGGGAAGAGGGATCAAGGTCGAGAAATCGCATCTGGTCTGCCCCCCATGTCAAACATCTTCCTACGCCGCTGCAAAATATTAGTCCATGACAAAACCTGCATTCAGAACCTGCATCGGACCCTGTCACTTTCCCACCAACCTATGCTATTCAGAAACGAATCTTTTGACTGGGAATTATTAAAAAGCACTTTTGCTCCTTTCTTCCCCCCATGAGTAGTTACCGAAAGCTATTCGTAATAGTGACAACTCTGAGACAATGCTTGACGCCTTCGGAGCGTGCGAAAATTTGGAATTTGTCAAGAATTTTCAAAACTTATGGTAGTTTGAGAAAAGTTTGTGAAAGAAAATGGTTAGAACAAATAAAAAAATCATCAAAAATACATCTCACCCTACAAAGAAATCTGTAGCTTAAACGACTTTTGGGACCATTGTAAAAAAATTTCAAGACAATTTCGAAATCGAATAGAGTATGCAAGCCGCTACTTTGCCTGCAACAGCTGGTGCCACTGTGCACAATAGCACGTCACCTGACAGCTTGTCTTCTGCATCATTCTGCAAGGTCTGTACGGCGAAAACTTTGCCTCTCAATCCCTCTAGATTTGAAAAAAAATTCACCCTTTAACACAAAATCGTTACTAAATTTCAGTGCAGCTAGCAGGGCCCATACTGCATATATCACGATGTTTACTTATTTAGATCTTAAGTCAAGGATAATTTCTCAGTTATTCACTTGTTTTCGAACGTTGTAGCTTTCCTTTCGTCGTCAACCACTTTGAAAGATATCTAAAGAGATAATCCAGCTATAGATCCACCCAACCCCTACAGAAATATATACTTTGAATACGTTCTTAGACACTTTTATTCATTTCTTGCTGTTAATTTTTCTTTCTCCTTTACTTCTTTTCTTTTCCTTCCTTTTTTCTCCTTTCGTTTTTTTTTTTTTTTTTTTTGTGGCAAGAGGGGACGGGCCCCCAGGCCCCCCTGGATCCGCGCCTGGAACTAATCTCAGTTCTTCGAAGACATTTCTCGAACAACTGACATAAAAGACAGATCTAATTGTGCTTTATCGGCAAATAATAGTTGTCACATTTTACTGGTATTTCGTATCTTGCAGAACAAGAATGACGGGTCAGAGCCAACAGAGGAAGATCTGGAAAGAATGGTAAAGTAAAAGTTTCTATGTTAAAGATCAAAGGGAACACAGAAAAGTACGTGGCCCTCCCCGCTCTTTTTTAGGGATCAAAAATTATGAATGTGAGCTTATGACAAGGAATATAAAAAGTGAACCACACTATAAGCCTACTTTGTTCTGGATTAGCCTATCAATATAAAGGATAATAATTATAGGCCTATAACTGGTAGTTATATATTTGATGTGGTAATATTTTGTGAGTAATGTTACGGGACTGCTTTGCCGACTCTTTACATTTGCAAAAAGACTATTTTTCGGCTTCTATTACACACTATACTTTACAGCCATTCAAAGGCTACACTACACTGTTAGATAAAACGTCTACTGGTGTGTACGTGTAACAAAACGTGTACATATACACGAACACATCTATTTGTAATATTCGTTAATACTACCCAGCTTTGCGCACTGACATTTTTCCATCTCACCCCCCCCCCACACACACACACATGAAATTGCCTATAGGGAGATGCACATGCACATATGGGGAGATGCGAAAATGTTTTGTTCTTCACCTAACATCGGGAATGTAAAACTTTGTGTGAGTGTGCAAAGAGTGTGTCACAAACTGCTCCTTAACGGTGAGTTCCATCAAGTTCAAGTTTGGTGCTTAGTTACCTGGCCATGAAACTTGTGCATACGTAATTGGTGGCGTCATAGGTCACAGGTAAGAGTTCAAACTAGAAATTCCTTAAAACAAGTTGATCGCACTTCGTGCAGCCTTGACATATGGACGGTACTGAAATAAAACACTGTCTAATGGACATGCAACATGTACGTAGGAATACCGCACAGTGGCTTAACCGACTATCATGAAACCCCAAGCAGCCCCGACGTACCATTGTGACCTAATAGGATTCTGATTACTATTATGCCTCAACATGGTCCCCACGCAATTGTAAATTCAGAGGGTCTTCAAAGCATAATAGTGTAACAGTGGTGTCGTCAGAATTTTCGAGGGGGGCACAAAGTCCCGTCGGCGGTAAAACGTGACATGTAGAATGAAGCGGCATCTAGGACACTAAGGGATTGCGAAGCTCTCCTTCTTCAAGCAAGGGGTCCAGGGTCCAGCCCTCTGGCCCCTAGTGAGGTCCAGACGTAAATTAATGGCCCATTGGAGGACCAGGCGGCGACACCCTCGGGGCTAGAAGATTTAATACAAAATCGCGTGCATTAGAATGAAACATTTAGTTAGTCTGTAACTCGGACTAACAATGCAAGGGATTGTAGGTGGGGACGAAGGTTCATACAACTGTCACTTACTCCATTATGTTCATGATGAGAGAGAGAGAGAAGTGGGGGCGCCACATAATAATAACAGAGGCAAATCTATGGTAAAAAATCCGAGGGCTTGCCGTAAAAATTAGTAGAGAAAATGACATGCGATTAAATGGTTTCTGAGAGCTTTAATATCATTTACAGGAAAAGGTGAATTTCTGCATTTTCTTCAGCAATAAGCTAAAAGATAAGAAGGAGGTTTGTGTCATTATGATCACCCCTGGATGGGCGCGAAGTGCACTGAAAATTCTAGTTGTCAAGGATAAACAAACGTTTTAGAGAACAAAGTAATTATGTGATTGTTCGTGGCAGTATCACCACTTTAAGGTTCATGGTGACGTACTTGACTCCACCTTGGTGTCGATCCAAGGGACCAAATTTCCCTGGCACGTTGTTACGTATCGATATTTAAAATAAATGAACGTTGTGAGATAAAGCCCTTTATTATCCTAATATTTTATTGGCCGCGTGCTAAAAAGACCACCAAGATTGCAACCTTAACAGTTTAGGAACGTAGTATGGAGCAAACAGACAGTTAATTTAGGCATTGCATTAAATGGGGACTGTTCACGACCGTAGTGGACCCTTAGCCCTTGCAAATGTTGTTGGAACAATAATTCCCGAGTAAATTCCCCAGTAATCAGTGTAACTATACATCTCTTAATAAAAAATAGACAAAAGGGAAAGCGCGATACACATTGTGCATTTGAGGATGTTTTATGCAATGCAATTAAATCTTTGTGATTGACTAATAAACTGACAGTTGTTTGTCTTGTCCAAATCGATATGTAAACGATCTGTTTGGGTATAACCATTTTAATATCCAAAATTTTCATTTGGAACTCAACGGGTGAGGACACGACGGTTTCTGTTTTTTTTTTGGGGGGGGGGGAGTAAATGCCTCTGGGTACCCCCTCCCTCTTAAAGACGAGCCACGTTGGTCCATAAACAGGTTCTACGTACTATGGTACATTGTATGGAATCCGGTAGCACAATGCGAGGTTCTTAGTAACAGGACACGTCATCTTGGAGAAAGTCCCTTGGAGAAACACGCAGTACACATGGTAAAGTGGAAAATCTTTACCACAACTTTCTTAAAGATGAATTTTATTGAATTCTTTTTAAATAGTATTCTCTTTAGAAGACAGCGTACATGTATATTGATGTATGTCTCGTGGAAAGTCAGAAATGTGTACCTGATAACAAATGTCTTAGAAAATAATTTTCATCACAATTATCCAGTCTGGTGTTTCGAGCATTCGATTACAGCATAAAGGTACGATGAGAAGTTGATGAAGTAAAATGGATCTAAGCTCGTTATCTAATTGAATAATTATTCACATCAAAACTGTTTTGTATATATTTTCAGCTGTCAGAAGGTGACAAAAAAAGGAAAAGAAGGACAGAAGAAACCTATAAAGGATGGGTAAGCAGCTAATATCAAAAAAAAAAAAAATAAATACAACCTCCACTAAAAGGGAATATTACTTAATAAATCGTGGCATTCTGCTTAGCAACCATTTGCCCTCCCCCATGTACTGCAACATTTTTTTTGTAAACGGTGTGAATTAGATTTTCTTGTAAAATTAAAAAAGAAATCTTCACCGACGATCAAACTTGATTGATGTTTCAGTCTAGTGGATACCAATAAACCCTGTGAACAATTGAAGAAACAAGAGGATCCAGATATAAAAAAAAAATATTTTGAATTTGCTAGAAATATATGTCTTTTTGATATAATAATCGTATTTTATAATGCGGTAGCGTAACTGGCAGGTATGGGCGAAAAAGAAGCCCTACTTTCAGAATTACACATTATTTCTTTCTTTTAATAACTTCCTACTTTTTTGGTCAAGTTAAAGGGAGGATTTAAGCAAAACAATAATTTTCATAATATAGAAAAGGGACTAAATCTACGCAATTTGGTGAAACTTTCAATCAAAACGGACACATAATTCTCGAGATATCAGCAAATATAGTTACTGCATTTCTGACCCAAAGTGAGTTTGAGGAAAGCAGGGGTTGTATCACTTCCTCACATTGATGAGGTATGCTTTGCTACCTTTTTTTTCAGTCTGTTGTACCGACCTTGAAGTTAATAGGGATACAACCTCTTCATGAGGAATGTAAAGTGTTTAAATTCCCATGCCTCTTATGCAATCACATTCCGATAACCTGATATTGTGAAGGAGGAAATTGGTTGTAAAGTTGAAAGTAAAACAAAAGACTGCTCATTAATGTGAGGCTATGACGTCATATGTGCTTGCTTCAAGTTCACTTTGTGTTGAAAATCTGACAACTTTAACTGCTAATATCTTGAGAACCACACATCTGATTTCAATGCAAATTTCACCAGAATGCTTAGAATAAGTACCCCTCTAACAGATAAAACTTGATTTGAGCTTAGACCCTTCTTTTAAGGTCTCACACACTATTCATTGTAATCATAGCTATATCAGTCTTTTTACAAACTGTTTGAATTAAGCTAGTTACCCTGTAAAATTAAGATGAAGGAAGTCTTCACGGAAGATCTTACCTAATGTTTATTTTAGTAAATGTCTATAAAGATTTCAAAGACACAGAATTCTGGTAAAAAGCTGAATTAAATTTGCAGCTTGAAATATGCTTCTGTGCTATTGCATTTAATGCAGTGGCGTAACTACCAGGGATGGGGGAAAAGAAGGCCCTTCTCAGGATGCGAAAGTATCCCTCTCTTGTCATTACTTCCCACTTTTGGTCAACTTAAAGTGGGTATGACACGGCCAAAGTATGTTTCTCAGTAAATATCTTTTGAGCACATCTTGAAATAATGCGAATGTTTTTCTGTCTAAACTACGTCCATATACACTGGAATACGACCTTGTGAATTTTCAAAACAGGCCACACTCAGTCCATTTAAAATTCGAAAGAGAAAAAAAAAACATAGTGAGCGCGTCTCAAGACGTGACGTCATTGGCGGCAAGGTCACTGAACTATAAGCTAGTAAGGATCATTCCACAATAAGGTTTCGTTCGAAGCCACCATGGAGGGTCACGTGATGTAGGTTAGTTTACTCAAGTCGATTTCACCGCGTATCTAGATTTGAAAGCGCTGATGCAATGATGTACATGCTAACAACGGACTTCTTATATACATGGACAGAGCACATTGCACTAACGTCCTATGCGTAAATTGGTGCCGTGTACGCACACGAGTAGGCTTACCAATATGGCTGCCTGCTAAAGTCTTGTGTGTAAAAGTTTGGACTTGCTCAAGTGGCTCAGTATCGACAAATTGTGTGAAAAACTTGTAATATTTTCGAAAGAATGCAAGCTCAGATCAAATTCATCAAATACAATGGAGGACTGTAATATTGTTCTTCCATTCATACTGATATTTTGTCTGAAATGTTGCAGATTCATCGTCAAATTGGGCAAATGGTAGTAGCCCGGCGGCCATCTAGGTTAGCCTAAGTTTGTTCGAACGGTGGCGACCGTATTGATTGTGCAATCCTCTGTCCATGTATTGAAGTCCGTGATGCTAACGCACCGTAGCGAGCTTCAGCGTCTCTTCTGCCTCTTGGACGCTGACTAATTGCGCGCTATCACGCGTTAGTGTACACTCCACTGCGCCAAGGTAAAGTTGTATCAGCAACTTCATGAAAAGGCCTACATCACAATAGCCGTATAACATAGAACACCAAACGCGTACCGTTTAGGAGGATTCGAGGCACATCATTGGCCAAAACGCAAGCGTGCATGTGAGCGCGTGGGTTAGCTTTCCTTCATGCGCCTTGGTGTTTTTGTGTCAAAAGGACGCTTTCGACGCGTTGTGCAGAACATCTGTTCTTATGTATGGACAGTCAGTAACAAACGCACCTACTCTGTCGGTACTGTTCAGTGACTGTACAATCGCGAATGTTACAAAGTCAACGCGTCTCGACGCACTATTCGAAATGTGGTCACACGCTCTGTCCTTCGAATAGGCAGGACCACTCCTAAAATCAAGGAAAGTTTGTGACAAGCAATCTTTTGATCACACAAACATAGTGTAAAGATTCCCTACTCAGTTAATTACAACAAAACCACTAGAGACATAATGAGTATAGTAACAAAGGGTTGCTCTAGCGTGTACATCAATGATTCTGCGTTACATTACTTTCACTTCTTGATACGCGTCTGTAAGGCAGTGGAATCGACTTGAGTAAGTTAACCAACATCACATGACCCCCCAAGTTGGCTTCAATTTCGAGGCGTATTCCGCATTGACGTGCGTCCTCCAGTTATATAGCTCAGTGGGCACGGTCAGTAGCACTTCTGTGCATGTACGAGGCAGGTTATCTATCGTCTCCACACACCGAATCATAGGCATGGTAATGCGCGTTAGTAGGTACTTCATCTCAGCTAACACCTGTACTATCGTGATACTTGAGTAGCGCGTGCTTAGCATTCGCAATAACACTGCCATGGACTGTTCATATCATACATGTGCATAGCTGTTCTGTACAGCGCGCGCGACCATACCGCGTACTTTTTTCACAGAAACTGAGCTGAAGTTTATGTATGAAGGAAAATGAAAACAAGCGCGGTCATATGCACGCGTTCAAACTGGTCAATGATGTGCTTCCAAGCCCCCGACATGGTCCGCGCCAATGACGTGTATGCACGCGCGCAAACTCGTCGTAGCGCGCGTGCTCTATGGTGCACGCGCGCCTTAGCATGCACATCATTGGTTCGCGCTTTGTGTTCTGTATTGTGATGTAAGCATTTTCATGAAGTTGCTAAGATATGAAACTTTCCCAAAGCGTTGTATTAGTTCCACATCTAGACACGCGTCCTTAAAGATAAGGTATCATGGTTCATTTCACGGCTCTCGATGCCGTTCATATGTTATGAAATATTTCATTAATTTAAAATTTAATTCAACTGAAGAGAAAAATTGCTCAAAAACCATTCAAAACCATAAAATTCCCTAGTTTTGCCGAGATCCTCCGAATTGCCCGAAGTGGAAATACGAAGAGCTAAAACTTCCGAAAGTTTTTGTGACGTCATAAGTGGTGTAATGGGGAATTACTGTGTGAACTAGCTCACTAGACGAACATGATTTACGTTAAGTTTGAGTGCAAAACTTTATATTATGACGTAATAAGGCGCAACATTTGTTCAGATCACGCACTATTTCGTTTGGTCGGGGGCTCGCCCGTGCCCCCGTTTCTGTTCCAATGTGCGCGATTAAAATTATTAAGAGAGCTTCTAACAGCAGAGGCTGACGGATACTTTAAAAATTGGAGGGTGAAAATAATGGACAGAATAAAAAGTCCGTTTATAGTAGTGGTAGGACGCTACCAATAATTGAACGCTTGGTCCGAGACGTCACGCGACGCAGATTGCCATGCAGTGAAGGGTAAAGCACACACGCAGTATTGCATACTTACAACACACGCGTACCGCATACCACTTTGAAACGCTATTATAAGTTCATTGCGACTGTTTATACAAAGACGCTTGTCCTTCAAAACGAAAGAGGCCTCGCAGTCCAGTGACTTCGTTAAAACACTAGGGAGGTTTCATGCGTGCAATAGTCAATTAACTTAATGCAACTGCGTTCTGGAGGACAAACACATACACGCGTACGCTAGGTCGTGTACTAAAGTAATGTGGTGCGTGGCGCAGTGTCCTCCAGAACAACCGCGCGTCTATTGAATTTGACCTTTTGACCTTCCGTGCAAGCTCCCCTTAGCGGCTGGCGTGCATATAAAGCGCACGCCTACACTTGCAGTCAGCATACAGTGTATGGCGTACGGTGGTCGTGTGCGCGAGTGTGATTATCCACTTATGATGTCATAGTCTGCTATTACCGAACAAGCACGACAATCGGCCCCACAAAGCCGAGAATCCCTGTTCACGGAAAAAACACCAAAAACTGGCCAAAATTTTCGTTTTGAAAAATTATTGTATCCGACATTATTTATCAGACCCATTTAACATTCTGAAGGCTTATCGTCTGTCATAATACTTGGACTTTAAATAGCGCAGTGCGGGGTGCCGCCAATTGCGTCATAAAAGTCAGGTGACCTGTTGCGGAATTTTTCGAAATTGGATTTCTGGACGTTTTCCTTCAGATTCTATTTATGCCGAACTGCGCCGGTTTTAATTGTGTATGAGATGATACTTTAACAATACTGTGCCCAATCTTGCAATACACAAAAGTTATTTTGGTCTTGTCATGCCTACTTAAAAGGTCTTACACGCTCTTTATTGGAGTCATAGCCATATCATTAAATTGTCTGTACAAGCCAACCTGTTGCCGAGATATCGCAGCTTTCATTATTTAGAAGTCCCCCCCCCCCCCTTCTTCGGCTCATTTTCTTTTACAAGTTGTCAGTTTTTATTAACAATTCATTTCTACTTAGAGATGAAAACACCTTATATCGAAATAAATATCACAATAACATTATATAAGAATAAGCAAAATACAAAGGAAGCAAAAAGATTGCAGACCCAAAGTAAGCTTGACTTGAGTGTGGACCGGTAATTGCAACTTCTTAAAAATGATTTAAATGGTAATATGTTCAAGACCAAATAATGTTTGGGGATGCCGTCTCTAGCACTTTATTTTAGAAATTAGCTTTCCTTTCCATTTTGGCTCTTAATTGTGGCATTTTCGTTTCCTATAAAACTACAATGTCAAATTTATTAAAATGAGGGGGGGGGGGGGTGGGAGTAAAGGTAGAATACATTCGTTATGACAAGAAGGCCTTCGATGAAGATTCAAACTTCGAACAAGGTACAAAAAATTACACTTACATTTATAAAGGGTGCACATTTATATCATAATCATTCAGGTGCTGACTTAATCCCTTGAAACAAATAATAAACAAATAGCCATAACATTAAAACTGTTGGTCTTGAAATTGTGAGACGATACAAGGAATACCATCGTTTAATTTCATAGTATATCATGATGATTTATATGAAACCACGTTACTTCTTATAAAAGAAGTTTATTTTTAAACTTAATAAAATTTAAATCCCTTAAACAGACGTAAATGTGCTAGAACAAGGGTAAGTTACAAGATATGGTAAAAGGAAAATCAGTAAAAATGCACAAAACAGGTTATCAAAAATAACTTAAAAAATGAAAAAAAAAATGAAAAGGACAGTAGCGAGATCAGAGTCACCAAACTACACGTTTTACGTGACTCTTACTTATCCCAATTTCTCCTAATTTTTAACCTTTCTCCTATTTCTCCTTATGTATTCTGAAAGATTCTACTCTATCCTACATTTTTGACTTGCCACCAAAAAATAAATGGAAAACAATGATGTATGTTGTTTTTACCTCACTAACAGAGGCCTCCCTTGTTTCACGAATTCCCTGGGTTTAAAAATTGGTACCGACCTTACATACTCACAGAAATTCATTTAAATATTTCAGATGCAAGAAAGAACATTGACCCTTTCAATCATGAATTATCTATTATTGTTGATATTATCCACACATATTACCATAGCTACCAACTGTATTCCTACCTCTTTCATGTTCAGTAACAGGCGCGGTTTTACGGGGGGGCTTTGGGGACTCAAGCCCCCCCCCAAAATTCGCTCAAGCCCCCCCAAAAAATTTCCGAGGTTGTGTGTTATCTTCATGCTATATTTGCGTGTATTGAGAAAAACAAAATTGTCCAATACATTTGTGCACATCTTAGTCCAGTGGATTTAGTTTCTCAAATGTGTCATGCAAGATAGGTGATTATGTTTCTTGTATCCACGTCCACGTACGTACACCGTTGTTCTGACTGCATGTAGTACGACAGCCACGCTTCGCCTTAGTACTGTATTACGACGGTAGGCACAGTGCGGGCGCCTACTAGCTTACCCAGCTGCATTCTTACGTTCGACGCCAGTCCCAGGGGCGTAAATACAGGTGTGTGGGGGGGGGGGTGTGAAAATCAAAAGTCGGTCTCTGAGCGCCAAAAAGTCGGTCTCAAATCCAGTGATTGCTCAAATCCAGTTCAGTATGCCTTTGTAACAGTAGACCAGACATGAACAACATTTGATACCTTACTCAAATTGAAATTTCGGCAGAGATGAAGTAAAATTGAAAAGATTGCCCTAATTTTCTACTGAGTTCCCGATTTTTGATCGAATGCCAGAAAAATGTGCAAAAATTTTTGCGCGCTTCGCGCGCCTATAGTGGTCTATTTCATGCACCTGAACTGCAACGGATTTCTGGCAACTTTTTGAGAAGTTCGGGCA
Source organism: Holothuria leucospilota (assembly GCA_029531755.1). Taxonomy (NCBI): domain Eukaryota; kingdom Metazoa; phylum Echinodermata; class Holothuroidea; order Aspidochirotida; family Holothuriidae; genus Holothuria; species Holothuria leucospilota. The sequence goes on from JAIZAY010000990.1 coordinate 15,389, forward strand.
AAAAATTTTCTGGACCCCAAACTGTAAGAGTCCCATAGGCCTATGATTATTACTATCAGTGGCGTACGCAGGGGGGCATGCCCCCTCCCTGATGCCAATTTTTTTTTTTAGTTCCTAAAAGACGTAAATTTTTTTAACACAAATTCTGCTTCAAAATGTAGCGTATGTGGCACCAAATTGCATGTAAGTACATCTAATTTTTCAAAAATTTTCAAAGGGGAGGGACACCCCCTCCCCTTAGACCCTTCCCCCAGGCCGGCGATCACACAACATACTGCATGTCCCCCCCCCCCGTGAGAGTGCCCCCCCCCCCCCCCCGTGAGAGAAATCCTGGGTACGCCACTGATGGAGTCCTCCTTAGCATCATTCCCCAATGTCGGTATTGATAATGACAGAAAATTGTATTCTTCCGTTTCAAGCCGCCGCTAAGCCCCCCAAAAAATCTCGGTCTAGAACCGCGCCTGTTCAGTAACCCACCATACCACAAACTACAGAACTAATTTCAATAGGAAACTAGATGAGATGAGAGTGGTATCACTGGTATGTTCACTGATCTCTTCTTATTATCATATAATTATCGTTTTTCCATCTCACTATTACCACCGCTGTAATTGGAGCTTGTAACACTGTTCTTGAATACTGGTGGTAAGCTTTGGCCTAGAATGAAGGCCTAATTCGGTTTGATATGCTGTTAGACCTAGGCTTACCCTTGGCGATTTGCTCGTCTAACGTAAGTGTTAACTTCAAGTTCTGGTGACATTTCACCCAAAAGAGCTGTTTCACTTGTCAGTTAAAGAATAAAATTGCCCGATGAAAGATCTGTTGGAATTATTTCAATATTGTTTACCGTTCTCAAGATATATGTCTTCAAAGTTTGATGGTTCCTGAAGTAACTCATTGCCCATGCAAAATTAATGATGTGAAGTGTTGCACAAGGTTAAGATTTCTTTTGTTAACCCTTTATAAATTATCTCTTAATTACTGATCAGATAGTTAACGGTTTGGTCACCGTGAGTGATATCAATATTTCCCAACTGAAGGAAACAATTTTAACTTTCATTATAAGCCCCTCAGGGGATAACAATGCTACCAGTGTTCTTGAAATAAAGGTTTGAAAAAGAAAGACTTGCATTAGCCATATAAGGTGTGGCCCTCTTTAGATGTCACATATTTGCATATTTAACTCATGTTTATTCAGGATAAAGGGTGAAACAGAAATTGCCTGTAAAATGGTCATTATTTGATGGATATTAATGGAATCTTAATGCTTTTTACATCAAATATCCAACACTGTTTCTTCATGTCGTCAGCTCTTTAAAACTTTAGCACTGCCCCAAAGTGTGTATATGTACAACGTTTGACTAACTTACTGTCATTGAATAATATCTACAATTACTGTAAATTTTCTTTTAAAATTCACTAGAGTTGTTTTCATCAGATGTGCCAGTGTTCCAGTCTTTAAGAATACGCATCATACAGTACCATAATCGGCACCCTCAGGAGACATCGTGTTAAATACCCCTTTCCTAGTTTTAATCCACAAATATAGTCTGAAACTTCACTCACTGCAGGAGAGTACATTTCATTTCGAATCCTGTTGTTATGCGTTCTCTCATTGGCTGAATATGTAGCGATCTCTTTGGCTGAATATGGAGCACTCTCATTGACTAAATTTTGTAAAATTCCTTTCAAAAGTTGATATAGCATCATTTTGAGTAGAGAAGTGTTTGTTAAGGTTTATGAATTCTTGGCTCAAAGAGTTAAATAATTTAACATAAACACTTGAAGGAAAAACTCAGTCACCCCAACAGGAAATATCCCCGTATCCTGATTCATGAATGGCTCTTTTTAATCATGTGGCAGATTTTTTAATAAATTATTACATTCATGCAAAATAACGTCTTGGTTTACCTTTCATATTCAATATTTAGATCAGAAAAAAATCAAGAAAGACACTTGTAAGGGAAATTAGAAGAGTTTTGAAAGATTTATATACCTGAAATTTAAAATTAAACGTGAGGTAAGTGCTAACCCTATCCCCCCCCCTTCCGTTACAGGTCGTTTCCTCATCACGAAAGTAATAGGAGTTTTGTAGTCTTTTTCAGTACAGTGTGTCCCAGAAAATTCGTTTTTCCCAGCAAATTTGCAGATACCGGTCCCCCAATTTAAAAATTTTCTTTCCTCAGCCTTAACCATGGTGTTGCCTGAGGTGCGCTGTGACTGCCTGTTCGTGGACTATATCTAACAAGGAAATTTAAGCATGAAAGATCTGCTTCCATTGCAATATTGTTCAGTGCTGGGTTTATATGCAAATGTACCAAGTACCCCTTATGGGGTTAAAGATATGAGATTTGAGCATAGCAAAATGGCTTAATAAAATTAGCGCTTCTAATACATTACGAGTGGCAGTACTTGCAAGAATCCTAAAATGGGAAAAGACAAAAGAAAAATAAATCTGTAATTGCTTGCTAAAGATTTGATGGGGTAGAGAACGTCATTTAAACAAGCAATTTGTAAGAAGATCAGTTAAAAATTATTTCACTTTAAAAATTTTTAAAAGAAATTAAACTAGAAGGTTGACAAAATCACAAGTACTTTTATAACAGAACGTTTGCAGGGAAAATTTTAAAATGTCATCGAATACGGAAATTTTAGAGACAGATAGCTTACCGCAAAATGAAGTTTTTCTGAGATCCAAAGCTTTATGCTCAACATTAGGAGTGATCGTAAATAAGCAAAATTATTATACAAGTATACCAGAAAAATCATAACTAGAAACTTTAAGTGAAGGTATTTACTAATCGGGCGAAACTGTATGAAATTAAACAGCTAACTTGTTATCTGTAACAAACTTTTACAAACTAGCAAAATTATTATACAAGTATACCAGAAAAATCATAACTAGAAACTTTAAGTGAAGGTATTTACTAATCGGGCGAAACTGTATGAAATTAAACAGCTAACTTGTTATCTGTAACAAACTTTTATTTCTTGCAATGTAACAACTTTTTTTATTTGTAGTCAGAATAAAAAGAAGTAATTTTTTATCTCTAAATGTTTAAAATTTGAGTATTTGTCAGTAAAGGCAGCTCTATTGTCGCATAGAGATATCATAAAGTAATAAGTTAAGGGGTGACGATGTGCCCTCTTATATTTGGTGACGAGTGTATAAAAGTGGAAAGAGCCAACAAAAGCCATTAAAAGGCAATTATGCTGTTTCTGTGGTTTAGAACGTTAGCCAAAAACTTGATGATTGGAAGAATAGGGCAATTAAAGGAAACATAGGCTATCAAATTTGCGAAAATGTCTACCCTTTGGTGATAATTTTCAATCCAGCAAGTACCCGATTCTTACTTGCAGAAGCTAGATTCCTATATAGATGTCAGAGTGAACTGACATTTAAACAGAGGGACAGTGTTGTCAATATTTCATAAGTAGAGGGAGGGGGAATGGGGGAAGCAGAAATGTTGGGTGCACCGAAGGAGACAGGGGACCCATATCATTGACAAGTGAAGGGGAACGAAACATTCTATGCCCCTCCTTCCTTTAGCAGTGCTACTGTGTGTTACATGGGCGAAGTGTTTTTAGTATAATTTTTTCCACCCGTTGCTACACCTTGTTCAAAATTAAAAAAAGGGACGACTATTAATCTGTTCATCAAAGTCAACATCATCACGGTGTTGTTTACCACTTTTCTTTTCTGTTTGGAAGTTCTTCGTAAAATAAATATGAACTATCTCTGTATAGCTCATCGTTAAACGTGGTATGTTTTACATTACAACTGGAAAAATTAACTGCTTTTTCGAGAATGACGGTAATATTGAAACCTGCTCTCGAATACGTTATGGCAATTCTTTCCTCTGCAATAACCCACAAAAGCTTTACGAAACATCGTCTACTTTGTTGTCATGAAAGTTAAGGGCATGGTGTTAAATAAAAATGATGCCTCCCTGTCAACAATTATAAGCAAACTAGCCAACAATATTTTCCTTATGTACCATCTTTATATTTAAAACATGCTATAAAGGATTTTCAGAGAGGGGAGGGGAACCAGTAAAATTTACCTCAGTGTAAAGAGCTTCTTTTCAATGACCTTTGGCCAATTTATGACCGCCCCATCTGCATCACAACCCCTCTAATGGACGAGTTTAAAGTTTTTCAAAGTTTCAAACTATTCGTATTTGAACCTTCTGTTTCGTTTATGGCAGATCATTCAAAATCACCCACATTCAATGACTTAACCTCGTACTCATACTAAGTTGTAACAGATTTTCCTCTGGAGCAGAATCGATCACCTAGTTTTCTTGGAGTAACTGTAACCATAGTAACAACAGGACTATTTCTTAAAGTTGTCATTGTACGAATGCGGCAATGAGCAGTTTATACATTGTTTCTTTACTCTCTTTCTTGTTTCTTTAGGTACAGGGGCATCGAAAAGACCTGAGGTAAATATCGAGTGTATTTATGTGACAAGTATTACACAACGAAGAGTGTTCTGTGGAAGGTCGGCATTAAATGTCTGAAAGTAGGGACAACAGCAAATGATCGATTGGCATACTGCTTACTATTGCCGTTTACCGATGCGAAACAAAAGAGTTGCTCATTTTTGCAAAAATATTTCTTTCCCCATCTCTACCTTTATTACATTTCACATTAAAGTTAAAACAAATAGGACTCGATAGACAACTAAACGCAAAACTTTACAGAACGGTGAAGTAAATATTCATTCTTCTCTACACGGGCGTCGAGAGAGTATCGTCTGAAACTATTTCACAAAATTTTGAGTTGTTCGCAGAACGTAATCTTACTTGGAGATATGTAAGAATGTTTGCCTTTATACGGCAGTTAAAGTAGATGCAATATGGCAGACTATTTGAAAGTTATTCTCCAATGTAAGGTCTGACATAAGAACTTGTCTCAAGATGCGTGAAAAGGGGTAGGCAAATTTGTCTACCCCAATTGCCTTCAAGCGCGAAGTGTCCAACCATCTTCTGTGAAATACTGTATAGAGCCACGTCATCCCTGAATATTTTTTTTCTTTTACGCGGAAAAATGTTGACATTATATGAATAAAAATACAGTGCTTGTTCAGCTGAGTAATGTCTGTGTTGCTTTTGTAGAGTAAGTACTGCACAAGAGTGAGTACAGCACTATTATTTAATACAGATAAAACTATTTAATGGTAGGTAAAGTCAACAACTATCAGTGAATATATTATCAATAACATTTGTCGTAGTGCGATCAAATCACGTAGCTATAACGTGGCACTTAATACGAATAACATATTTTCTCTTGTGAATCAGTTAGGCATATTATTTTTCGAAGTCGACTTTGGCTACAACTCAGTGCATATTTAGCTTGTATTCCCAACAGTTCAATCAGACGACATTGAAAATATAGGTCACTTCTGACCCCGTAGGTTATCCGTGACTCTGTCAGTTATATTGCTACCCCACCTCTTCATATGAAAGAGCACCTTCACTGCAATCGTTATGCAATATTAAGGATTCCCGAATTTTTGAAATTTTGTGGTTCCAATAACTTGTATTTTAACCTCCTACTGAAGTAGGAACCGTAAGGTGACGGGGGTCGGGGAATGGAATGAGGTGTAGACTGAATGAGCGTAATGCAGTTTATGATTAAACACTGTGTTATTTTGCTTCCTATGGTTTCATTAAAATGTTATCCTTTCCGAGACTAGCTACTCCACTTGCTTTTTAGTCGCATGTGTACTATAAATATATAAAGCAGATAAAAATGTCAATGACTAAAAATTTTAAGTTAAAATAATACTTAATGCTACTTATCTTATTTGCAACGCAGGGAAAGTGCAGAGAAAGAACTGGCTAAGTTGAGAGATGAAGCCTTGAACGACGACGATGACCCCGATGATGATGACGTCAGCCAGGAAAACAGTGATTCAACATAATGACGATGATATGGCGTGATGTTACAATTAAAATCAAATTTTTATTAAGACCATGCACAGGAGCTGGTACGGACAGCTTTAGCTCCTCAAGCTCGTAGCCAGAATTCTTAGTGATGGGGTAAGGGAGGGGGGATCGCGCCACTGAGGAGAGTAAACAACCAAGGCTAAATACAGTTACAACTTAACATTGCTTAAAAATCTTAAGAGGCAAAATATTTTACAGCGGGGCTCTCGTAGTACATTCTTCCTCCCGTGGCTACGTCACCATGATAAAGAAATTACGTTGCAAATGAAACTAGATGGAAAACAACTGTTGAGTGAAACCAGTGTCCTTCTTAAGCCATCTACAGTATGAAGCTTTAACAACACTGATTTGCACCATGTGAATAGATAAAAAAAATGGAAAAGTCTTTATTTGAATACTAACTTTCAGTTAAAAAGATTTCAAGTGGAGTTTACCCATCACCTAAAACGTAAAAGAAGTAAACGTCAGAAAAAGATCTGATTTTTAGGACACATAATATATTACCTACATAAGGAGCTTTCCGCAATAATAATTTGCCTTTACTAAGTAATAGGGAGATAACGCTGAAAGAATGAGCCTAGTCTGGCAATATAAGGAAAACCTAGCTTTAGAAATGAGATAATTTAGACTTCAATTTCTGTCCAGCTGGAAGCTGTGTTTATTTTTCACCGCAAAAGTTTTCAATAAGAGCTGCTCAAACTTCCACATGACACAAATCCAAATATTTACAAAATTAACGATTGCTCGCAACGCGACTATAAAATAAATATCACTTTAAACTTAAATGATTTTTTACAACATTTCCAAGTATGTAACATAACATTGCAGTAGAGATTTGTGTAATTTCATTCAGCTGTACTACCTAAAAACGATTCCTAAAGTTAAGTCATATTTCATATAGGGACAATCTCTCGTGAATTATCCATTCATTTTATTCAATACAAGTGTATAAAGCGCACGTTAAAGGAAAACATCAAATTACTTATGTACGCGTTATCAAAATATTATAAATATATTGAATGAAAAGGACTGCAACGAGGTATATATTGCATCAGTACATGCATGGCAGAATTAAACAATGCCATTTTGAGAAATCCTTTAGCCGTTGAGAAGAAGGGACGGCGGCACTGCATCATTTGCTGTTAACGCCATGGGTGCAGGAAGAGTGAATGGGGTGGGTGCAGGAAGAGTGAATGGGGTAGGTGCAGGCTTTCCCCCATCAGTGAGTAGTTCGTTAGAGAGGAAGTGTGCTTATGTCCCCTCCCCCAACAGTTCAATGACGGTAACACCTTTTCTGATTCCTCAGTATGAAAACTAAAAAGTGCAAGAATTATCCTCAACATTTACTTTATATGTGGCGCTAAATTACTACTGAGAAGAGCATCCTCTGTTTTGATTCAGGCAGGCAGCATTTATACTTTGTTTGGAGTACAAACCAACATTACATCCTGGTTTTATCTTTACTGACACCTATCATGATGTGTCTCTTTTGCTCCTTGTTCGATTGCTTGGAATAGTCATGTGAGGTATATATCAATTCTCATAGGTGTACGGGAAGACAATTCACGGGTGGGGGGGGGAGGGTCTTTGCCCTGAAAATTTTGCAGATTGCCCTGATTTTCCTCTTTTACCACGATAGCACTCAGGACGGGTATGGATGAGTCCCCCCCCCCCCCAAAAAAAAAAAACCATAAAGAAAGATATTATTTCGGGAGATATTATTGTGTTGAGCAACTAATAAGCATTTGGCCCTGTTGGCAAACGCCTCTGCCCGCCGCACTGCCCACTGCACTGCCCCCTTGCCCTGAAAATACAAGTGTCAAAGCCCTGAAATAAGCATTTCCCCTGCTCTCGGGGCTGCAGCCCCCAGACCCCACGCCTCGTACACCTATGTCTATTCTTTGCAGGAAGTTTCAAACAGGACCATTCCTGTCAGACCAACTGTATAACGTAATGATTTGGCGTGAGAGAGGAAGGTAACGTTACGTCATAGTATTTTATCACGCATTCAGGATGAATACACTTTTAGGCCCCAAGATTAATTTTACAGAAACTTTCAAGACCCCAAAACCATCCAATGGCAAACTGAGACCATGGATTGACGCGTATGGATCGCATATGTTTATAGACTTAAAGTGAAAACAATGCACACGGTCTGATCTTCTGATATAAATGCCGATGTCTTAGCAAGGTTCCCTACTGTCTCTTTCCAGCTACATGTGGTGTGTACAATTTAGTTACTTCAATGACATTGTTCATGGGCGCCGGTCAGCAAGACTTTTGATCTTATATTCCATATGTTCATTGTTTATGCTTTTAAAAGTAGAATCAAATTCTCCGTCCGTATCACGGCTTATTTGCTCAATTTACTACGAACTGTCCTCTTTTGCAATGAAATCGTTTGTGTATTTGATGAAATCTAACACATCTAAGAAGTTTGTAGGCCGTTATGCCGAGTGTTTAAGTCAAAACACAAAATATCAAATTACTGGTATGTGCAGGCTTTGATGTCCAGGCGCCCGGTTTCATAATTATGTCTTTGAAAATGGCCACGCTAGATATGTTTTTTTTTTATTTATTACTGATGGGGATTCCATTGCAGTGGATTTAATGAATTTTATTGTTTAATTTTACTTATTATAGAATAGAATTTGCGCGAGCTGCAGCCACAGTACCTGTACCTTAACAACAATGACCATATGCTATATCTGCAGTCCCGGCCACAGTTACTATGCTATACCTACAGTGAGGGGCCACAATGACTATGCTATAGCTACAGTAACGGGACACAATGACTATGGTATAACTACAGTAACGGGCCACAATAAATATGCTTTAATAAAAGTGACGACAACGACTTTGTGACCATTCACTATTCTTCTTACAAAACTGTCCAGCCATGACATCAAAAAAAAAATGAATTCAATTTAAGACATTGTTAATAAAGCAAACCAGAAAAGTAAGTACACTGTTAAAAATGTTGGGCAAAAATTGCCCAACTTTTTAACCAACGTTGGGCGCATATTCAACAACCTCAAAAGTTGGGCAAGAAATGACCAACAGAATT